>VZTN01025418.1:51909-79506 GCA_013400515.1 Erpornis zantholeuca | reverse complement strand
AAAAAAAAAAAAGGAACAAAAATCAACACACAAAAAAAAAATTAACCAAACAAGCAAACATAAAAAAACCAAAACCAAAACTAACAACAAAAAGAGAAAAAAAAAAAGGCAAACGAAAAAACCCCAAACCAAAACCAACCCTTTTGGCTTGTATAATTTCAATTTTGTATAAGGAGCAATCAGGGAAGAGAAAACATCCCTGTGGACTTGCAATTGATTTCCAGAACAAAAGCTCCCGAGGGATCTTGTAGGAGGTTCATCTGAAAAACAAAAGATGACCTTCTCGGCCAGTCACAAGAACACATGGCTGAAATCCTACCCTCTGTCATCCGGCAGGAAGGGAACTGCGCGAGAAAGGCTTCGCACATCACTGCCACGTTAGCAGGAGCTGGTGTGAAAGTGCTCCGGCGCTGCCACAGCTCTGTCCCCCGCCTGCCCCCGCCTCCGGCAGCGGCTCTCACACAGCTGAAAATGTCAGCAAACTGTTGGGAAACTTCAGCCTCACGGCAGACACCGAGCTCACACTTAGCTCCCCAGCCGTTTCCGAGCAGTAATTATGGGTGGCTCGGGCACACGCATGCTTTCCCCTTTCTGAAATGCAATTACGGCTGCAGGGGAGCAGGAGATTTATGGAGGGAACACCAGAAGGATCAATATATCAGCCCAGGTGGAAGACCATGATTTTGAGCTGCTGCTGAAGCGCACTAAACCACCTAAATTAACTTAATTAGATGTCAAAACAAGTTTACTTGATATATAAGAGGTATTTGTTTAAAAAAAACCCTCTCAGTCAGTCCAGTTTAAAAAAGCAGGCTTGGCTCTCAGTCGACATAGCTTCTCCGATCAAGTTTTAAAGACTTCATGTACCATGAGACACAAAAGTTTTATAGCTCATCTCAAAGTTATATTTAGATAACAGTGATTCAGCAATTTACAAAATCAAATCAGAAATATCAGCCAACTGATTCAAGAGAAAATTAGGAGGCAGTCTAGGATGAAAGCTAACCTTTACATGCCAAAGCCTCAGTACTGCCACAATTAGCTGTTCATGTATCCAGATGGTGACAGCCACTTTGGAAGACATTTTATGAAATTATGTGTGTGTGTGTGTATATATATATATAGAGAGAGAGAGAGAACTTACTCCATTCCCTCCTTCTTCCTCTTCTTTTTCAATAAGTTTTTCACTTTAGGGCAGCATTTCAGAACACAGTAACTCCTCTAAACCACAGTACTCTCTGACCTGAAGCTGGTGGCAGATGTGAGTGCAGCTGGAACAGGCACATTGCAAGTGGGGTGCCCACAGCATTGCAGCCCATAATAAACACCCCAACAGGAAAGAACCAGGGCAGCTCCTCACCAGCATCATCAGGGACACAAGGACACCTGCAAAGAAGTATCATTTACAGTTTCTGTGGTACAGCAGCTCCTATGTCCAGCGGAGAAGCAGCTGAAAACATGAGAATGTTATTGAATTCCAGGCTTGGAGATTTAAGCTTAAGTCAGGGAAAAACCCAGGCCTAATTGTGTTCCTTTTCGAGGTGGCAGGGTCTCACCTGCGCTGTCACACATGGTTTCAGAGAGGCTGTTATTCATTAGCAGTGCAGGCAGAGCGGAGATCGCCTCCTGCTGCAGAGCTGGGGCACAGAGGGTAACGCGATGCTCAAACGCAGGCTGCTCAGGAGGGCTCGGGGTGTGACACATCTACAGCTCCCACAGGGATCCTGCTGCTGCAGCCCCGGGCAGGTGACATTCTCGCAGCCAGGGACACAAACCAGGGTCCTGCCCTGTTTCAGTGGAGGCTTTGTAAAAGGTGTCTCAGGAGCACATGCTCCGTGGCTGCATCACGGGGCTGAGTGAGAAAAATCCCCCTTCTCCTCCTCATGGCTCCAGGGAATGTCATCAGAAACGAGCTGTGCCTTGGTTTGTTACTCAGATGGGATGTGGGTGCTTAACATGCTGCCACACTTGCATCGACACTGCTGCAGACAAAACAAAACTTCTGTGGAACGAAACAAACCATTAGCAGACAAGAGCAATTAGAGAAATGAGAGAGGTGATCATCAGGAGACGATCTGAACCCAATTCAGTGTTTTTTAAGAGCTGCCTCAGGAGAGGGCAGCCTCAGCAAGCAGAGGGACCCTGCTCCTCTCCCCCGAGCAGGGAGCACACACAGCACACCGGGCTCTGTTTCGGATCACAGCCAAAAGGCTGCTCCGAATCCTCGCCCAGAGCCTACTGCTGAGCCCAGGGTCTGGATCCAGGGAGATCCCGGCTGCCAGCCTCACCACCAGCACTGCCAGGCTGTGTTCCCCAAGGTGCCACAGCTGGATCCCAGCTTTTCTCTAGAACAACCCACCCAACATCCATGGTTTCAGGGACTGAAATAGTTCAGTCTATTGAGTTGCCATTTGAAGTACATGTTTTAGTAACATGAGCCTCTATTTCTACTTAACACACTCCTGTCTGTACAGGGAACACTGCCTTATGGAGAGGAAAAGCCAGCGCTCCTTCCCTGAGACACCGACTCCAAAATCCAGCCCTGGCAGGAATTCCTGGCAGGAACTGCTCCCAGAGCAGCCACCCTACAGACATTCTGAGTGTGCCTCGTAAAACCCAACCCTCCATGCTCCTCTCTGCAGGTGTTTCCTCACGTGCTGTTGTGATTCTCAACTCCCCAAATCCTGAAGGGAAGGTCATTGTGTACAAAACGTTCATAATGATATAGTTACCATCACAGGATATTACAGACCTCACCCTGTTGCTTTACTCCTACCTTTAAGGATGAGAAAAACGTGTTCAGTGCTGGGAAGATGAGTGATAACATCTGGATACAAACAGCCCCACAGCACAAAAGCTGAGGAACATAAAAGGTCAGAAAAATGCCCTGAAATTCCAGAAAGAGTAGAATGCACAGCCCATGAACTAATGCACCTTCCCAGAGGCACCTCCTGGGCCCCTCTTCCTCCAGGCAAAGGCTGAGGTCACCTGCAGACCCTCCCAGCTCCACCACCAAGTCAAAGTCCTGCGCTCTCCCACTAGAATGAGTCAATAACATGAATTAATAAAACACCAAGGCACAGTACACAGCACTGTTCCACCACTGGGGTTTCCCTGTGCGTTCAACACAAGTAAAGCCTGGTAAAGCTCAGGCTAAGACTAGAAAAAGCAACATGAATTTCTTGTTAAACGCATTTACAGGCATCCCTTTATTTCCCTACAACCATGCAGATGACTTGGGGCTCCCGGGGGTGACACCTGCCCCCCAAAAGCTGCCCCTCTGTGCCTTGCTGAGGGAGCTGCTCCCCCTTCCCCTGCACTGCCTCTTTAAGCTGCAATCCAAGCCTTGCTGCTGCTCACAGAAATGATGAAGTGGAAGCTGACACATGTTTAAGCTTTCCTAATTGTCCCCTACGGTCTACTAAGTATAATTACCAAATAATGCCTGGGAACACGATTGCATCCTTGGCAATTAGGGTGACAGCACAGAAGGGCCACCAGCCCTCCCAGCAGCTCCTGCTGCAGGTCCCTGGCCAGCCACCTCTTCCCAAAACCTCAGCATCCCACAGGCTTCAGCAGAACAGCACCCAGCTCTCCACCTTCCTCTAACCAGAGAGGCTGCTCAGGATTTTAGGCCATAAAAATAACAAACTGCCAGCATTTTAAGGATCAAGTGCTCAGAGGAAGGATGATGAGCCTGTACAAATGGTTTATTTGCACTTCACAGCAGCTGCTCCCCTGTACAAGTGCATCTGGCCAGGTCTGTTCTCCACTGCCCTGAGTTTCACCTGTGGGTCTCATCCCTTGGATCCTGTGGCCCCATCCTGCTCCAGAGCCAGTGCCATGACATGGAGCTGTGGCAGACAACCACCCTCAACATGCACACTGCCACAGAGCCAAAATGAAGAAGGCACAAAGCTAGAGAGGACTGCAGAGGAAATATTTCAGCCGCTGACAAAAATAACAAAGCTCATGCAACCTTTTCTTGCTCTCAGGTCCCTGCTCTTTCCAGCAGTCCTGTACCTGCCCTCAAGAGAATTCCTTCTCAGACAAAAGGCAGTGACATGTCTGCACAGTTCATCAGCTCTGAGCAGCCTGCTCAGCCAGTTCTCCATCAGCTCTGTTTTTAAACCATCTATTTTGAGAAATGTCCTCGCTTTCACTGGGAGGACAGAACACCCACACCAGGCACCCAAAAACCCTGCCAAGAGTGGGCAAGGCTGCAGCAGCTCCTGCCCAATGGTGCTGGCATCCTGCAAGAGATCTGCTGGTGATGGGGGGGATCCAGAAACCTGCCCCAGCTGCACCCTGGGCTCAGGAGCCAGGTCAGGGTACACTCACCACAGCTGCAATTACTGTAAACATGAAGATCAGCCATAAATATTCCTGGTCAAAAGTGTGAGCTGACAAGATAGTGTGAGCTGACAAGAACTGCAGCATTTTCACACTGATTTTAATTGTATTTTGGCCTGTCTGAAGTTAATTTTTATTTGCTATAACTCAAAAATGTGTCTGCCTCTAAATCGAGGCAGTGAACTCAATCTGAGTGAACACAGATTTGCTTCCTCGTGAGCACAGATCTTGCAACATCTTAGGAGATCAAATGCTAGAGACCAAAATAACCAACTCTTTGGGGACAGAGCAATTAAAAATAAGCAGAGATTAATATTTATGTATTTCTTTTCTTTTTAAAACCTACTGTAAGCTCTGTCAGGGACCCTTAAGAGCCATGGGCTGCTCTGCCCCTGCCTCACTTCAGCTCCTTCAGTGTCTGGCACCTCAGCAGGGCTCCAGTCCTGCTCCTCAACTCCCACAACTGAACGAATACTACAAATGCTTAAGAATTTAACCATTTTGGTAGGAGCCAGGCATCCTCCCACACTTTCAAATAAGAATATACAGGGTACAGACTAATCACAAATTAATTATAAACCCAGTCATAGCAACTAAGAAAACACTGGAACGTAAATATCTGCTCAGGTGAGATAATTCTGCCACAGAACCAATGTCCTACTCCACAAAAGGCCAGCTCCTGTTAACAGGTGAGTATTCCATGGGGTTGTACCTGCCTCTCTTCCCAGGAGCTTCCACCCTCTGACATCACAGCTGCTGCTGAAGTAATGATAAGCTTGAGGCTTTTTAAAGACAAAATGTGAAATATGTTCTTCAAATGACCCTCCAGGAGCTCTGAAGGGATGAAATCCAACTGCTGCCAATCTGCTGAACAGATAAAATAAAATTAATTCATTGAGATTTTCTCTAAGGACAAGCTCAACAATTTATGGGGGTTCTTGTCAGTTTACCCTTTGCAACTTTAAGAAACAGCAAGAAAGTGATCTCCAGGGGGAAATAAATTAAAAAATAAGAAAGAGGACTTTGATCACTTCAGCAGTGGCCAGCAATATCAAATTATTGTAGTTCACAGCAAATATTAGACCAAAAATATTACATCTCCTCCTTCCTCCTCCACTGACGGAGCACGACCGCAGCCTTCCTCAGTGCTGACGATGAGGATGGTCATGTTGGGATTTTGCTCACAGGTCTTTTGTAAAATCCCCTGGAAGGGAGGACACAGTGACTCATGTGCTGTCTGCTCCCCTTGCTCTGTGCCCAGAGGGTGGGCTGAAGCACAGGACCAACACTTCCCACCTTTTGTAGAGCTGCTGCTTCACTCCTCAGACTTTTCTGCCAGTTTTGCTCATTTTGTTTTTGTTACAACTTAAAATTTTAGCAGCGGCTCTCTGGGTCTTGAGAGAATCAGCTCTTATCTTGACATTTTCACCTTCTGCTGGTGAGGTTGTCTGCAAATGTCAGAAGCATCATCCCATTCCTAAAGCGCCTGTGCTTCAAATCACACCCTATGGACCATCACAGTCCTGCTTTTATCTGAGCTACATTCAACATGTTTGAAGTCTGACAGCACTTCTTGAGGGGCATTACTTCTTTTCAAGATTAGGCATAAGAGAATGTCATGCAAAGACAGATTCTGCAGCAACTTTAGTGAGATATAAAATAACCAGAATTAAGAAGCTATACTGCTGTCCAAGACAAGGCAGAGAGAGAAGCAAGGACACCACGAGGTGATGCTTCCTTGCTTCTGAAGGAGTTTGTTGCTTTGGAGCAGGATTCATGGAGAAGTGGTAATAGCCCTGGGACAATGAGCAGAGTTTGGATTGAGCCTGACTTGGCTCCAGCTTTCACCCAAAGCTCAGAACCACACTGGGCAATGCATTTTGGCCTTTCATGGCTAGGAAAGCCAAGTCTCTGCAGAAGGAAAACAGGAAATGGGAGTCTGGCTGTGAGAGCCCACCCAGCACATGTTCATCCCTCAGCACTTGCAGCTCACACAAAAACTTTCTGTTTCTTTTTAATGTGTCTCATGGATTCCTCTGGATTCTCAGTAACTGTCTGAGCACTGGAAATAAGTCATGTTTCATCATGAAAGCATCTATTGTTTTTTTTTCTACTGTTTTTCAGCATGCTGCATTTAATACCACCCATTGGCTCCAAGAGCACTAAGAGAAGCAGCATCCACTGCTAGAAGCACTCAGAGAAGTCAAATCACTTGTTTTAGGGACATGTGTGGCAGGATGGCTGCAGCATTTCATTTGAGTCAGCTTCTAATGGCTCCACAGGGAACAGAGCAGAACCATCAGCTCAGCACAGGGTGAGCTCCACATCCAAGCAATATTCGTTAAAATAACAAGAAGATGAACTCCCCCTCTACTTCCCTCAAAATGAACTGTTTGGGGAAATGTATGGCAAACAGCATGAAGCATTTGCAAACTACAGCCCCACTCAGGTGCTGGCAGTGCCTCTGGGAGCTGGAAGAGATTCTGAACATGAACATCAGAGCACTGAGTCATGATCAAAGCTTTAATCTAAATTTGTTCCATTGATGTGGCAGGAGATTTGTTCCACACCAAGCTGTTTACGTTTCAATGTGAAAGTGAGTAGATTTAGCTCATGTTTCAGTCTCCTAGAAGTCAAAATATTTCTTAGAAACATGGCCCATTTAATTCTGCTCGTTCTTTGCTGCTGGAACACTATTAATATGCATGCTGCTTTTATTTGGATACCTTCCTATCACTCTTCAACTCGTTTCTAGTGGGCACTTCTCCAAAACCATAATCCCCCATACGGGCAATTCACTTAAGAGTTGGACTCGATGATCCTTGTGGGTCCAAATATTCTGTGATTCCATAATACCTCTACAAACATTCTCTGTGGTCCCAGCCCAGGGAAGGCCAGAGACAGCCTGGACTGCAAAACAGTGATAAAGCATAATGTAGCAAAGATCATCTCCATGTGTTAATTAGCACCGATGAAAAACAAATTTAACATTTTTCGAATCCCGTGGGTGTAATTTGATGAGCTGGAGAGTGTGTAACTGGAGTGTCTGAATCCAGCAAGGCTTCCATCAGAGCTGGGGATGTCATAGCTTGGCATCCCTGACAGATCATGTGGCTGGGGCTCAGGTGAGCACACCCAGATCCCATCAGCTACTCACCAGCTCTTTATAAAGGACTATGAGGACTTCAGAACTATTCATTAGACAAATCCACAAACGTGCAAAAAGAGCAAACCCATTACTGGCTCTTGCTGGAGACAGGCTGTGATAGCCATCAGACAGGTGCAGGGGCATGATAACTGGATTAGGAGACCTGTAAATGCAGCTTGTTGGGATTGGAAGCTCGGTAACGATTTTAAAGGAGAAAGGAAACAATGCCTCAAGGCCATCCTTAGTGCCTGTGAGGAGGGGAAAGGCCTCCAAAGCTCAGCACACACTGAAATCCTGGTCAGGCAGAGTCTAAATCATTATCTCCTTGCAGGCACACTGAGAAGGATTTCTCCTCTCACCCACATCCTCCCACTGGGAAGTTGGGGCATGTGAAGTTGCTCACTGTATTGGAAACAGCATCAACAACAGGACAGTGATCCAACATATTCCTGCCAGGAATTATTTGCAGACAAAAGTGATCCATCAAAGTACAGCCCAGGAAAGATCATATTAACATGCAACAAGCATCGTGAGGCCAAAAAGACAAGGGACGCAGGAAAACTAATTGCATGAAGGCTGCTTAATTATTTTTAAGGTTACAAGAGAAGCCTGACAGAATGTAGGCTCAATATAGCAGACATAGCAGAAATTTCTATCAATCTTATCACAATTCTGCCCTCCTACTAGAGCAGCACAGCCATGAATGCTGACCAGCATCAACTGGCTGATTAAGACACAAATCTCAATATTACTAATAAAACAGCAAGTGCCAGAAATAATAGGCACTATGAGCATGTTCAGTTTCAGCTGCAGAATGGAGAAAAAAAGAACTTTTATGGTTCCTTGCCAATAAATTCATCTCTGGGGAGCCATCAAAACAGTGGATGCCTTTTCGTAAAGCAATCACTGATGGCCTGTGAGCAGAGAAAATATCTGGCTCTGCATGACAATGACAGCAGGGCAGGAGCCACAGAGCAGATCCTCAGCCAAGCCTGTGTGGGACAGGTCCCTGTGTCTGACAGGCTGCATGGAAGAGAGGAATTCCAGGACAAATAAAGAGTGCACAATAGAGAAAGTTATAGAAAATCAGAGAATATTAAAGAGGAGAGGTCAGATAAACAGAAGGCAAGGCAAAGAAAGGAACAGATGAGAGGACCTTATAAAATATCCAAACATTGAACCTCTGCAGTGGTCACAGAAAAATTCCTGACCTAAACACATTTAGACAGTGAAGCTCAATCAGTTAGATCTACATCTAAGTAAAACAAGATTTCAGAAGGGCAAGGGCCATTCCTGGCCTTCCTTCCCTGCAAAGCCAGCACTACATGCAAGTGCTGTGCAAATCCTTCACTCTGCTTCCAGAAGTAAAACCAGAGAAACCCAGCACAGAGCTGATCCCTTTGCTCCTTTCTGGGGAATATGGGAGGAAGAGGAAATCTCCTTTTGCAGTGGGAGGGAGTAGAGTTTTGGGAGCTGTTAAAAACTGCAAGGAGAAGGAAAGACAAAGATGCATTATCTCATCATCCATACAGAAAAGGCAGCAGAGAAACAAGATCTGGAAAGGGTGGCTCAGGAGAAGGATGCACCATGTGCTCTTCCTGCTTGCAGGAAGAACTGGGATGCAGAAGCCAAATGCAGCTGCTCTTCATACAATCCCTTGGACAGCACCACAGCCAGGCCTGGGGTCTGGCAAGTCAGTGATTTACAACCTAAAATCAGAGAGTCCTAATAGAAAAATAACAGCCTGTCAGCGTAGAGTGATGGTGCTTGCAGAGACCTGCCAGCCTCCTGGAGCTGCTGCTCACCACGACCTGCCAAGGAGTGGGAATGACCAGGAGAAAACAGGCTGTTCTGCCAGGAGGGATGGGGGATTTCTCTGGTTTACAGGTTCTGGACAACCCCCTGAGCAGGATGCTTAGACACCCAGCAAGGCTCTCGAGATGAGAAGCACCTGGTACTGTAATGGAAGAAACAAAGTTTCTGCTAAAAACAAGAATATCAGTGAAAAATGAGGTGAATGCTGTAAGCACAGGTGGAGAAGGAAGCACAGGGACAACGAATTAAAAACCAAGATCAAATGCTGGCTTTGAAAATGGGCCCAGGCAAGAAGCTCACACCTTAACCATGTACCAAAATGCCTGGAAATAAATATCTCCCAGTACTAGAGAAAACTGCTTTGCAAACAGAAAAGGCATTTCTAAAAGGAACCTCTTTCGACCTTTTCTCCATTCCCTTGCCATGGAGCACAAGGCTGGGGTGGCTGAGGAGCAGCTCTGGCCCTGCAGCACCCTCCCAGGTTTGCTCAATTCCTAACAATCCCAAAGCCAACCCTGGTTTGAAAGGATCCAGGAGTAACAGCAGCAACAGGGGCTCAGAGAAACAATTTAAACAGCCAAATTCTGAATACTTCTCAGTAGTCAAGAATCTGCAAGCCGCTCATGGGCTGAAATTCCTCCATATGCAAAGCTTATAACAAATAACAAAACAAATCCAAAAAATTCCGCAGAGATGACCCAGGTTAATCCTACCATATAATCCCGTTTTTTCCAGCTCCTTCCCTGAAAGCCTCGCACAAACCCCGGGCTGCTCAGAGCACAAACCAAAGCCCAACATTACCACCTGGTGGAAATCCTCTTCTGCTACAGCCACCAGCGGGAAGATCATGACATTTATTTCGCAGAGTGAAAGAAGCCGGGTTTAGCCAGCGGCGGTGTTACATCAACGTCCAGCTCAGTCCTGCACACCAAGGGTCCACAGGAGCCGCGGGTTTAAAAAGCCACAGATTTGGCAGCACAGAAAAATGACGTTTTCAGAGAGAAAGGCAACGAGCCCACATGCAAAGCAGCCTCCACATGCCCATGTCGTTTCCCTTGAGTCCATCTATGCAGATGCCTGAGAGGATGCACAAGAAGGATTCTTTAGTAAGGTAAGACAAAATTTACAGATAGATAAATCGTGACAGCCACAGAATACTCAAGGTTACCCTATCCACCAGCATCAAACCCAGCATTTAGGAGCCATGGGGCCAGCAATCAGGATTTTGGACTCTTTGAAGCAGTGACTTAACATTCACATATTTTGTTATTGTAAAATTGTTTGAACAGGCCAACACCCTGTTGCAGAGACCCCCAATTCCCAGCACACATTGCTCAGCCTCTGTTGCTGAACAGCAGAGCACAGCCCAAAGAGGGAAAACAGGGAGGAAATAGCATGGAAAGCAGCACAAACAATACAGCTGTAGATAATAAAAGGTCAGATATCTCCCAACTTTATGGCAGCCCAGATACAGAACCCTGTTTGGGCAGTTTCCAGCATGCTGAACAGCAACCATGGGGCTCCTTGCTGGTTCTAATCAGTGTTTGGGAGCTGGTGGATGGCTGAAAACAGCACAGAGGGGGGATGGGAGAATGCAGAACCGGAGCAGGGAAAAGTGAGAAACAGGAATGAGATGCAAATAGAGAGAGACACAAACAAGGACTGTGAATTAAAAAAAAAAGAAAGAGTTCGGAAGAAAAGGAAAAGGGAAATTCAGATGGTGGGAAAGTTTGGTACGAGAATGTTCTACTTAGAAGGAAAATAATGTTAAAATCCCAGCAGCGTGGTCTGATTCCCTTGTGCAGTGGAGAAGTCCCAGATCCAAGACAGAGATCCTCCTGTCCTCCAGGAACCTGCCTGTGTGATTTTAATGGGAGCAAAGGAAGCACCATGGATGTTATCAGTGGCTGAGCAGGACACAACAAGGCCAGGCTGAGGAATGAACTTTATCTGGTGGCTCCAGTTCCCAAGGAACGCCTGCAGAAGAGGAAGGATCTCACAGATCTCACAGAATGGTGCTGTGGTTGGAGCCTCAATGCTTTACTGTGAACGCCTTGCTCTTGGGGGAGGGCATGGGAGGAGAGGCCATCCGCTTTAGTCTACTGCTTCTGCTTCCTCAGGAGAGTCCAGTGGGACTCAAACAGTACAGGATGAGTCTGAGGGAAAGCAGAAAACAGGAGGGAATGGAGGGGACTGACCAGTGAAGGTGGAGAAAGGAAAAACAAAATTAAAAGCCAAAGGGGAAGAGAGGAGCTACAGAATTTCTGTGCATACAGAGGTTTGGGGCACAGAGAAGCTGAAGGTGCATCCCTGGCACTGAAGAAAGGCCATGGGAGCAGCAACATTCCCCCAAGACTCCCCACTACACCCCAGAAAGCAAAGGTTGTGTGAGGATCCATGACCTTCCTGGGGCAGTGCCAGGACTGGGCAGAGCCCAGAGCTGCAGGAGGATCACAGCCAAGTCTCTGCTCTCCAGAAAGCTTGCCAAGGGTGCAGCCCAGGGACACAGAATGTGCAGGAGCATCAGCAGCAAGGTACCATTCCTGTTTTTATATGGGAAGGTACAGGGCAAGGAGGGCAGTAGGAGTGCTGCTGATGCTCTGTTATCCGTATTTGTATTATGCCAGTATCTTATGAGCAATAAAAATATCCAAGGACAATTTTATAGACCAGATTCACAGCCCATTTGAGACACAGCCACAATAACAGTTTGCTACCCTGTTTTACACGAGGCCTTCAAAGTCCAATCTCTGAAAGATTTTCTCCTGGCCAGAGATAAAGCCTAGCTGGAAGCCTGGAAGAAAGCTACAAATGGCTGATAAACATAATTTCTGCAATTTTAGATATATTTAATTGTCTCCACATATAATTTTAGCTGCCAAGAGTAAAAAACCAAATAAACTTATAACCTGCAAAGCATAGATGAGAAACTACTGCTGACCTGAAGTACTCCATGAATAAGAAATTTGCTGAGCTCCCAGGAGCTGCCAGCATCACTTTACCCCAGGGACTGCTCAGGGCACTGGTTTACACCCCTCAGGAACCCCTTTCCCAGAAGGGAGATGCAGACTCCCAGAGTCCTGGTGTAAAGGAGGCATTTCCCCCTTTGGAGCAGCATCCCAGCCCTAATCCAAGGCTGTGACACAGCTGTCCCTCCAGCGAGGGAGGAGATCCTGACACATTTGTTGTCACCGATATCGAAGAATTTGGTGCCAGCTCTGCAGAGGGAGATCCCATGACACAGGAGTAACACCAGGGTGGCTTCCCACGCTTTTAACCTCAGGCACCCACAGCACACAGGGTACTGGGTGTGCTGGTAACATCCCAGATCACACTCCGACTGACAAAGGCAACATTCCTTTGACTTCCAAGAAAAGGACATTGTGCACAGCTCCAGAACAGGCAGAAGTTTTTGTAAATATCACAGAATCACAGGCTGGTTTTGCTTGGAAGGGACCTTAAACCTCACCTAGTTTCAACCCCTCTGCCATGGGCAGGGTCACCTTCCACTATCCCAGGTTGCTCCAAACCCCACCCAGCCTGGCCTTGAGCACTTCCAGGAATGCAGCAGCAACAGCTTCTCTGGGCAATAGTTCCACCCAGCAAACTGACATTGCTCAGGCCCACATTTTTTAATGTGTTCCTTGATTAATGTCCCCAGGCTACAAAGAAGAAACAGGTTGTTTTCAGAATTCAGGCAAAGGCTGCCACCATCTGCCTCTCTAGACTTCACTGTCACCTGAAGTGACAAACAGGCTTCCTCGTGCCTCTGCTCGAGCTCTGTCCCAAAAGAGCTGCAAGTCAAACGTTTTTCAGCCACAATAACCTTTAGAGACAAACTAAAAGCTGAAGAAAAACTCCACAAACATTGTTAGCTTGAAGTTCACTAAGGCCAAAAAGGAGAGAAACAGGAATCAAGAGTCCAATTTCACCTGTCCAGAATCCAGCCTTGTGTTCTCGTGCTCAGCCTAGAGCATGTCACTCAGCCAGCAGGAACCTGAGTGAGGATAAGATGATCCTGTTTAAACAGACCCTCCGAGGAAATTAATGAATTTTTTTTTGTTTTCCATCTCAGTTCATAAAAGGCAGCAATACATAGGAAAGGTGTTTCTCTCAGACATCTTCAACCATCAATCCATGACACACTCCCACCACCTTGTGACACTGCCCTGTCCCTGCTGTCTCAGCACCCAGGTGTGCAAACCCTCAAGTCCCCTCAAAGGGTTCTGGATGAAGAGAGGTGCAAGGCCAAGGAAAAAGCTGGGAGTGGGATGAAGTAGGAGAGGGGATATCTCCTATGACCATATTTCACCTCACTGCAGACATCTATAATCCCTAAAGAATCAAAAATATTTGGTTTTGAAGGACAGAATCAAGAATGGAAGTGGAGGAACCTTGCAGCAGATGGGGGGATGCAATCTAACAGCTGCCTGTGGTAGAGTCAGAATCTTTATCCTTCTGCTAAATGTCTATCAAACTTCTGCAATTTCCTTAGAAATCCATGCTCTACTCCTGCCCTGCCTTTAGTATTAGAAAGGGGGAAAATTGTTTAAAGTGGAATTTAATTCCAAGAGTTATGTTATGGACATAACCAGACTTTTTTTTTGCAAGAGGCTCTTACAATTTAAATCTGCTCCTCCAGCCTTCATGCAGTCTCTCTCCAGGTTGGATTAACCTCAGTTCTTTCAATCTTCCTGAATAGGCCATTTTACCTCTAAATCCAGACCCCGTGAAGGAGAATAGCTGTCATAACTTATATCCTGATTTGCCTTTGTAACAGGCACAATCTTCTACATTCATGGCCTTACATACAATAGCCAAACCAGACTGGTTGAACCCAAAAGAGAAGCCATTTGAAAGAGTCATTTATCACCAAATCTATTACCTTATAAGAGACATTCCTAAATGAGGAACTGGTTTATTAAGCCAATTCCATCAGGGAGGATGCTCATGTTTTCTACTTGATGGAGAAATGAATGCTTAAGGAACAGACACTTTTCCCAGCAGCACAAGAGAACCAGTTAAAGTGAAAGACAAATCCCAGCAGCTCTGGGTGCAGGGTTGGGCCCCAGAAATACCCTAGAGTCAGACTGGCTTTGCAGCATGGGATCCCTGCTTCTGAATTTGGGTTGCACATACTCCAGGCCCTTCCTGCAGGACAGGCAGTGATGTCATGTGCACAGATCCAAAGGGAGCAGAATTAATTACTGAGGTTCTGTGGTGCTGACAGGAAGAGCTATGGAAGGTGGCCGTGAAAATAAACACTGCCTACCACTGGTAACAAATGCTGCTCCTTTTCTTACTTTCTTCTTTTCTTTCTTTCTTTTTTTTTTTTTTTACTACATCAGGAAATTACTTTTGCAACTGCTACTCCTTCAGCTTCATCTTTCATCCCAGAGGACAGTGTCATTACCCAGGCTGTGAAGCATCACAGTCAATGTCAGCCTCATCGATGTCTCTATTGTTAATATTATCTATAATTTCTTTCATTGCCTGCAGAACCCATTCAAACCTGTGAAAACCAGCATTGCAAATTCAGACCTAGACTTAACCATGTAATTCATAACTGAGAAAAAAAGATCATAAACAGTGCAGGCTGTAATAGATGTATCAAAAGTGAACCCCAAAAGAACCCTGCAGCACACTTCTAGAGTTTCCAAACCATTTATTAGAAGCCTGAATGGTGCAGTTCATGGCCATTACACACCTAGACAGGTATGACAAACAGTTATTTTTAAATTGGCTATTTGGACACGCTGCTTTCCAGTTTGCAGACATATCTGCAGTGATTTTGCACATAGAACAAACAACTATGTAACTCTGAAGTATTAAACAAGTATTGTGATTTCCAATCACTAATCAAAACTTTCCTAAATTAGTCACAAAGGGAATCACAGGTTGCAGCTGTTATCTTGCCTTATTACTGGAAGCCTTGAGCATGAATGCTTTAAATATTGAATGTTTGAAGGAGGAAGCGAAGGAACATTTTTCATAAGAAGCAGATCATAAATTAGGAGGGGAGGAAATTAATTTCATCAAGTATTTCCAGAGATGTTTCACAGCCAGTTTATTGTTTACTCTAAGTGATCAGAAATAGTATCTTCCTCTTGCTGAGCATGAGAGGTGTCTGTGAAAGGCAGTCATTGACTTCTATCGGAGAATTTCCTTGACTAAAAACTACTCTGACTCCTGAATGGATCACATGGAGCTTTAACAGCACAGGGAACCTCATCACTATATCCTGCAGAAATGGAGGAAAGGGCCAGTACAGCAAATGTGATGAAAACAGCTTCTAGTTGTGCCAGGGGAGGTTTAGGTTGGGTATCAGGGGGAACTTCTTCCCTGACAGGGTGGCCCAGGGCAGTGGTGGAGTCGCCATCCCTGGAGGGACTCAGGGACACGCTTTAGTGGTGGCCTTGGCAGTGCTGAAGGGACAACCGGACTCAGTGATCCTGGAAGGCTTTTCCAACCCAAACAATTCGGTGATTTTTACAAGGTCACTCTTTCTGACACTCTCTCTGAGGAATGGCCTCCTCTTGCAAAGCTTTACCACCCCAGGTAACCCCTCACAGCTCCTGCCAGTGTGAAGATGCTTTACACAGGTCAGCCTTACCTGGAACAGAAGGAAACCAGTTACCACTGGCTCTTCACATCCCTCCTTGCAGCACCACGTCAGAGGGAGGCGGTTGTCACTTGCTGTAGTGCCACTTGTCCTTGCAGCAGCACATTCCATCTGTTCCCACCTCCCTGTGCATCACAGGGAGGCAGCCCCAGGGTGGCTGCCCCACCTCCCACCCTGCTGCATCGCTGCCCACTTCCCTCCCCACTCTCCCAGAAAGCCCTTCCTTGAGAGGAAAGTCAAGATTAAACACAGGTTTATATTCAGGTCTTGGAAACGGACCCACCTCCACCATCCCTCATTTTAATCTCATCTGCTCATCACTCCATAAATATCAACCTGCAAAGCTTTGGACATGTTGAGATTTATATCCATGCTGTCCCCTGAGATTTAATGCCTCCTGAATGTCCATTCATCCTTATGCATCCCCTGGGGACAAAATCAGAGTCAGAGAAGATTGACAGGCAACCATTTTATGAAATATTTTCAAGAGGAAAATGTCTGCAAAACATCTGTTGGACTTGAAAACGAAAATTACACCAGTTTCTGTGTCCTACAGCTCTGACAGGTCAGACAAAAGCATTTTTTATATATAAATGTATAGATACATTCATATATAAATAATATAAATGTATATAACATAGCTATGTATAATACTTCATATTATTGTATGTTGTCATACTGTTTCAATATTTATATATTGTTTAAATAAATATTTATACATATAATAATATATATCAAAGTTAAATATATATTAAATGCCACAGTTCACAAAGCCAGCCAGCTGTGTTGAAAAAGAGAAGAGTCCCTTTTACAGAGAGTGGCCTTTGGCTCCTCAAGGCTGGGGTTGCCTTCTGAAAACTTCCTTTTTGGTCTTAGAAGTTTCTGTTTAGTTTAACTTCATTCCTTGTCTACTAAAACATAAGGAAAATGAACATTTTCTTGGAAGATAAAGACTGTCTTATTGACAGTTTAATTTTGCAGTCTCAAAAAGATGATTTTTTCCCAGAGAGCCTGACTCTTCAGCTTAACAGTTGTTACTCAAAAGAGAAACCCCATTTGTTTTCCCTTTTTTTTGGCTGGACTTTGCCCATATCAAACCCAACTCCCTGCAGCACAGCAGGACCACGCTGTCCAGCCCAGTGCCTGTGCACCCATCCCTCCTCTTCAGCCACAGAACACTGCACTCTTCCTTCCCTTCCTTGGGGCTAGTTCCCCACACCAGATGCTTTTCCAGTTTGCCCTCCACCACTCCATGGCATGATTTTGTTCTCAGGCGTTTATCCTCTTCCTTTATCACTGCAACCTTTGCGAATTTCTACTCCCCTACACACCCACCATGTTCTCTGGTCACACATTTAACATCCCTCCTCCCACTGACTCCAGGCCCATTAACTCTCCAAATGGGATTTCTGTGAGGAACCAACAGCCACAGACACCTCTCACCCCAAGGGACCTCACCCCCCAGGTCATCCAGGTCTCCTTCCTGCAGATCATGCTTTGGATTTGCTCCCTGCATTCCCAGCATCACCAGAGCAGTGCTGCACTCCCCCCACCCACTGCCATTTCACATTCCAATTAACCAAAGTGGTGCTTATGAATCTGCAATGGCTCCATCTCGCCTCACTTTCTCTGCATTACAAGGTCAGTAATTCCTCAGCTATCCTGATACAAATTCCCCCTCCTCTGCCAGTAACCTGCAACAGCAGCCCACATTATTATCCCCTTTTTTTTGTACTAGTACAGGGTGTGCACCATCAGACTGACCTGAAATCTATGGTACAGCCCTTTGAGTTTACACGACTTTAAAAAATACCTTTCCCTTGTGAGCAGCAGATCCCACCCTTATCCTTGACAGGATGCCCTCAACTCCCACCCCCGAGCCTGTTCCTGTGAAAGGACATTCCACCTGACAGCCTACGAGATGACTGAGTGATCAAGCAGCCACATTAAACTGTGATATGACAACAAGAAAGTTTCTGGCCTTTATTTGAAGGCTTTTACCAGTTACAGTAAGAATTGTCATTGCAAACCAGGAATTTTTAAAAAAATGAATAATAAAAGTTAAAAAAAACATCCACGAGTCCACCTGCAAGTAAGACATGTTGGTACAGAAAGGAGACATGAGCTTTTGCTTCTTCCATTCTGTTTGTTTTTCAAAGAACTGACAGAACTAAGATACTAGGAAAGGTTGGATGCTATCGGAATCATTCCAGCAGGTGAGCATTTAACAGCAGATACTGTACCAGGGTAACAGAGTAGCTATGTTAAGTCTATGGGTTTGAGTTGAGCTTATTGTAATTTGCTTCCCAAAAAGGACATTAAAAACCAGATTATGCCAAGATGATAAAATGGAGCCATAAGTTGGCTACAGGAGTTTGTCCCCATTCTATTTATAACTCATCTTGGTAGCAAAGAAGTGATATAAGTAACTGGAAATCTGAGCAGTGTGTGACTGACCAGATTGCCAGCGCAATTCAGCTTTATAATGCACGTCCAGTATGACCACACATCCATCGGCCTCCCAAGGCACACCAGCAGGAATTCTGACTCAGCCTTCTCTTAGCAGGAAAGGCCATTTACTTACTTTGACCAAAATCAACCCATCTGATGACCTGTTGCTTCCCAGTTCCATACATGCAATCCTCTTGGAAAGAGACTTGAAGCAACCAGATCCCAGTGCACAACTTCTGACCTCCAAAAAGTCATCTTCACCTTCAGCCACATCCTGCTGCCACCTTTTGCTTTGAGTTGCTGGAATAATGGAATATTTAGAGTCGAAAAAAATATGCTTCCGACTTCAAAGCAAGGAAGTAATGGGAAAGATTTTATGTGCATCAAACCCCGGGTCTACGTCCATGCTTCTGCAGTCCAGCCTCAGCTGTGCCACACCAGCAGGCAGTGCCAGCAGTGCCTGTCCTCCACAGCAAAGGCACCCACAGAGCCCTCAGGGGCAGGGAGGATGCTCTCCAGCACAGGAGCAGCCCTGCAGGGATCACTTCCCATTCCAATGTCAGATACATCCCATGAGCACTTCTCTGCAGATGCTGGTCTATGCACACAGCTGTGACAGAAACATTTAAGCTCATCTAAGAAACACAGTTCAAATCAAACACATCAACTCACTTTAGTCAGTCTGCTCACAGAGCCTGGTGACAGAAACAATTAACATCTCGTTTGTTTGTAACTCATAACCAGTGTTTTAGCAGTTTCAAAACACGTTAAACATGTAAAGTCAAGTTGCAGCATTCCTGTAACACATCCCTACTCCCACACCACAAGACGAGGAGGAAGTCAACACCATACTCACATCCCATTGACTTGTGGGAGGGAAAATAAAGAAAGAAAAAAAAAAACCAAAAGAATAAGACCATTTGTGCCAGCACACTCCAAACAAAGTTCTAAGACTACTGCTACTGAGGTTAGCAATGCCTGAGGCTGGGGAATGGAAGCTGAAATTCCAGGTCCTGCAAGCTTCACCATGAAACTACCATGGGCTTCAGCTCTGCCTAATCATATCTGAAAGCATGAGAGACTCCAGCAGACATGACACTCTTGAAATACAGAACTTTATTTAGAAACTGCTTAAAATAGAAAAACCCTGTCAAGAAAAATCCAAGTCAAATATGGTTTCTCAGTAAAATGGAGTTTTAGGGCAACAAAAGTCTAAAAGGCCACAAGAGAAATAGCACCACTGCAATTTTAAACAATGGCTAGATACTTGCATTTTTGGCATTCACTGAATTTGGGTTTTTCTCTGAACTTCACAAAGATTCATGCACTACACAGTTACCATAAAATGCTCTCCTACACACATTTTAGGACAAGCTACCACCAGAAACAAATGAATACAAGCACAACAGGACTGATCAATCTCAGTAGTGAAGGGGGGTCAGAAGTCTTGCAGGATCTTGCCAAACACAACAGTAATGAGGGGCATGAGAGCAAAAAAGGACAGTTAAGGAAAGTATTTTAAATATTAATATTTAAGTTAGTCTCAGTACTGTATTTTCTGCAATAACATTAGCTCTGTTAGCCAGCATCTCTTAGCTTTTACCCCAGAAGACTACTGAACTGGCAACTGTTATTACTAATATGCCCTGGTTTAAAGGGGAGGGGGGGAAAAAAAAGAAAGCAGACAGAAAAATCTCATCCCCATGTGCTCAATTCACTTTCATTCCAAGCCAGTTGCACAGTGCAAGTCCTGTTACAACTACTGGGCGTGATCAGCATTCCTTGGGATGGGAAAGGGAAAAGTGAGAGAACAGAAGGGATTCCAACAGGAATGAAAATAAACGGAACAAATAAAAACAAGGGCCAGGAAGAAAAATCACTTCTGAAGGACATTTTAGGCAGTAAGACTGTGTGCCCTTTGCTTTGTTTTGCTTTTCTTACAGAAAACACAGTACATTTTGGCAAAGCCACAATGCCACAGAGAAAGGCTTCAGCACTCTTCAAGGTAATTTATGTGTCTCAGCTGTTCATACTCCCTCTAATCTTGTGACAGGCAACGTTAAGGCCCATTTCATCGAGAACTAATCACTTAGTAAGCAGCTTTACATAGGAATGGAGTTTTGTTTTAATAGCCCCTTTTGAGCACTTGCTGACACAGTGAGACTGCCACGCAAGGCCTCTCGGACAGCAGTGAATGGAGTTAAACAAACGTCTACCCCAATATGAAGCACATAAAATCTCCCATCACATTACTTCAATTTGGCATATGGAAGCATATTTTAAATACTCTTAAGGCATTTATTATAATTTCTGTTCTGCAATTTCACATTAACTCAATCTTTCTGTGAGTCAGAGTCTTTAATTTCTCTACTGCACACCACCTTAGATACAAAAAGAGTCTTCCCACAAACCAGTGTTTTACCAGCAAACCATTCTGCAACGAGTTCCAAATATGCAGCCTCTTGCTCCCTAAATATACCACCTCGATGTGAATACTGCTCTGCTACAGAGTGAGAAAGAGCTCCTAACTCAAACCCACTGTAAAAGTGAAACTTCTGCAAAGTGCACTTTAAGAAGAGGTACTTTTTGCTTATGAAAAGAAACCAGTGAGTCCTCTAAGAATAAAGTGGAGTATTTTACAGTTAAGCACATGATCTGGGGCAAAGAATTCTGATGTTGCTGCTCTGCTGGTACAGTATGTGGTCTGTTAATACTCTTCTTGTTCCTCCTGCGGTGCTCCTTCATCAGGTATCACAAAGCCTTCCTGAAGGGGAAGAAAACAAGTGCTTTAATGAAAATCTGATGTCAAACCAGTTCCTGGCTACTCTGTAGGCACTTTTTTTTTTCCTCTTACTTCAGGTTAGAAACCTTCAAGTCACTGTTTACAGTGTCAAGATGTACTACAGAAGTATTTTCCTCATCTTTGATCTATTTGTTACATACTACTCATGAAAGGTCTACCATGTTTGCTGTCTGACTATAATTAAGTTATCTGCTCTTTTATTACAGGAAAAAGCCAGGCCCATAAACCTCATGGAGAAAAAAAAAAAAGTAGAGCTAGAGGGAGCCCTGGAAAATAAACCAGCTTCCAATTTCAAGGGCAGGGAAGAACTGTGCAACCCAGTTTATAAGAGATTACTTACATCTGTGGCATAAAGAATTTCCACAATCCTCTGCAACACTGGGTCATTCTCCCCTTCATTCTCCTGGCAGATCAATTCAATGTTCCTCAATTTGCCAAAGTAGAAGTCTCTCTCCTTCTCCAGATCTTCAACAGTAAGTTTCAATACATTGATCTGCCAAGGGGCATCAATAACAGTTTATCCACCAGAGACAGAATTCAGTAGGATCTACGCAAAAGGGGTGTCCCAAAAGTTCTCAGAAGGGTGTTGATATGCAAAGCACTTCAGCAGTAACCAAGATATGGGGGGAGGGGAGACTGTGAGAGGAGGTGAAGGGCCATTTCTCAAGTTTTAGTATTACTTCCACAACAAACATCCAGGCCAACACACACAAATTCACTTGGAAAGACTAAAGGCTGATTCCATGAGATAGGTAAAGCACCAACTGCCTGCAACTCTCTCTACTCAAACATTCCTCCACAACAACTCTCCTGCTGACAGCAGGTTCAGTTGTGTTGCACTCCGGATTTCAGTGGAGGAGCAGCTGCTCATAGCTCCGTTGGAATGCTGTGAGAGCTGCAACACAGCTGTGGGAATACTTACAAACCCTGCTATGTGTGACACAGCCCACACTGGGGTGAAATGTCTGGTCACTCGTGTGCTACAGGAGGGGCTTTGCTTCCATCAGGAGAGCAAGATCATTATAATGAAAGGTTCCAATTAATTGATTTTAAATGAGCTGATTCAGATGATTTTCTTCCATCTGCCTGACCTAGACATCCCGTGGTATCGGAAAAACAAACCTGCACATAACTCTATCAAGCAGAGGTCAGTCACAGGGCTGTCCTGTACACACCTGCTCGATCAATCCTGCCGATTCATCGTCTCCTCCACCCTTTTTGCCCATCCCAGGCCCAGCTTTGGGACCTGCTGGGGTCCTCTGTGCAACCATGGGCCTCTGCGGGGCTGCAAGATCAATTCACCAATTAATTCAAATTCTCCCTCCTATAAAGGTACTATCCCTCCCTCCAAACATGCTTAGGCATGAAAGTGTGTGAAGATATGTTCCTTCCTTGACTTCATGTAACTTGTCCTTTCTTTTTGGCACACTTGGCACCAATCCTTGCCCTTTTCTCTTTTAGAGAAGACTGTTCTTTCTGTAGCCTCCAGACACCTGGGTACTACAGCAGCCTCCGTGCTTGAGCCTGGCATCTCTGAAACAAGATGCAAAATACTATAATCTCATACACTGATTTTAAATAGCAACCCAGCCTTCATTTCCCCAGAGTTTTTCATGATCTAGATAATCTTTTAACTATTTTCTCTACCTGCACTGCCAGTACCGAGAGATTTCCTGGTTTTGTTCACAACTGGAGTAACAAGGTTTGGTGCTATTGTGTCTTGGCCTTGTCGAGCAGCAACAGGATCATACTCCTTCCCGTCATAATTTGCATCGAAAAATTTTTTGAACCACTGAACAAATTCAAAGTTGTCCTGAAATTTTCCTTTCACTAGTTTGTCCACAGGAATTATCTGAAGCGGGGAAAAAGAAAAAAAAAAAAATAGTCAGACTCATATTAAGGGTAAAGAATCTCTCTGTGTTTTTATATAAAGTTTTAAAGTTAATGCACTCGGAAGATATGCAAATTTAATTCTTGTCCAGTCTAGGGAAAATTCCCCTTGATCATAACTACATCAAATAATAGGATTTTTGTAATTATTGGAACAAAAAACAAATCATGCTTTGCCTTTGAGGGTCCAAATAATTTTAAATAATTCTGCAGAGAAGTTTCTGCTAGACCAAGTTTACAGACAAAACTTCTTCCTGTCCACATGAAGCTGGCTCTGACGAATCTGAACTGATAACCAACTCCACAGCCTGCCAACACCAGAACTGCTACAAGAGCTCAACATAACCACTAGAGCAGACTCCAGCTTCTCTGGGATGAGGTGTATAACTAAAGATTATTAAAAAGATGCAGCAAATAGTGAAGTTTTATTTGTAGGAATTTTTTTTTCATAATGACCATTTACCAAATGACCATTTGGCATTTGGAAGCCAGTCTGGTTGTCCAGATGGGTTGTGTGGAGAGACTGCACAAGCCACTGTCCCCAAGCAGAGACCAACTCTGTTGGATCTGCCAGCCTTAGAAGGAGACATCTTCTTAAAGAAGGAAAAAGCTTCAACATTGAATGTTCTGCATCCTACCAAACACACCATCTGTAACTATCACCTGAATAAATCCCCCTTCCATCAGAACTGTCATTCCATCTTAACAAGCTTTTTCACAATTTCACTTTCACTAGGTAAATATCATGTATTTTAATATCTGGAGGCATTTACAAGCCATTTAGATGTGGCACTTGGGGACATGGTTTAGTGGTGGGCTTGGCAGTGCTGGGGAAACAGATGGGACTTGATGGTCTTAGAAAGATTTTCCAACCTTAACAATTATGTAATTCTATACACTTGTAGAGGAATTTGGAATCCTTAGGACTATCATAGCAGTAGGTTATGGGAACATACCTCCTACAAAGATGGTCCAAAGAGGAAGCTCAAGCAAACCTGATCTCATAGAATTTTCAATATTATTTTGTGCCACGTAAGTTGCACAGAATTAAAAGGGCACCATTCATCTCATCATTAAGAACTGGAAACCTGATCTTGGCTGGAGTAGAGCAAAATGTGTCCTAACTGATGTGAGGATCCCAAGGCAAACCAAAACAAGAAAGTTTTGAGATTTACAAACCAAAATCAAACTCTGTTCCCAGATTTATTCAGTTCTAAATCTGAAAGTTCATCCCATCTACATTAACATTAAAAGCAGAGAGTCAGTTATAGCCCAGCTTACTTTGTCAACACCCATTCGTTTAAAACCTGCTTGTAGAACCTTGAAGTTTTGAATGTACTCATGTTCCAATTTTGCTTGAAACTTCACTTTCTTGAGTGCTACAGAACCTGGGAAGAGCATGTCCATGAACTGACAGTATGCAGCACCTGCCAAAATGAAAAGAACACAAATCCTGGGATGAATTAAGTCAGCTCAGCTCACTAACCTTCGTAAGTTTCTTTCCAGTCAGGTCAGCAAACTGACCTGACTCACTCCTCACACAAGCCCTTTAAAGGCAACAAAGGCAAGAAAACAGGAATCTTCAGTCTCCTTTTTTGTGCAGCATGGCCATAAATAAGCTTAAAGGAGCTGGAGAATCAAACTTCTGGGCTCATGACTTGAACTCTTATGAATAAGAACAAACCTGCCTCCATAATTCCAAGAGAGAAAAAAAAAAATCTGATGAAAAGCCTGACTGTCTTTTCTTCATGGATATCAGTACAGATCTGAGACGTTACACATGTCTAACAGGCATGTCATCTTCTCTTAACAATACTAATAGAACTAAATCAGAAAAAGCATTATTCTAAAACTTATATTTAACCATCATTGAAATAGTAATAGTACCTCCTACAAACAGAACCTATACATAATTCAAGGTGCTCTCCAAGATAAGAGGCCAATTAAACTGGATTATATTTAAAGCAGGCCTTAATCAAAGAACCAAAATAAGATAAGTGTTTCTTCCTATTAATTTTAAATCCTTCATGCCCTCCAATTCAGCACTTGCTGTAATAAGAGGAAAAGGGAGATTCAGTTCAACCACAAAGAGGACAACCACCTCTGCATTTGCAGAATATACATACACAGTAAAAAGTCTTTTTAAACTAGATCCTCACTCCACAGTGATGATACACAACCATGTGCCATTGAAAGCACAAGCACAACATTCAGAGCATTATTCAGACACCAACACGAATGAATTAAGGAGTAATAGGAACCCTATCCTAAACTATCCAACAGCTACACAACAAGCTTTTGGGAGCCATCTGAAGGCCAAGAAGGAATATAGAAAAGCATTGCCCTAAACTACTCTGTTCATCTCAGCCACATCCTATAACTGTTCACTCTCTATCTTTGCAGGCACTCCCACTTTCACCTGCTACCAGAAGACTGATGTCATCCGCTAGTGCAAATTAAAAATAAAAACAACAAACCAACTCTTGCTGTTTGCTCTCCACTGTGTCTCAGCTCACTCGCTGTAGAACTCCAATCCCAACTCAAACACAGAGGACTTGCCAGGAACCAGGGCTTGCTCACTATTGGCGGCCAGAGCGATAAGCGTGATAAAAACAGAGGGATCACAGTGAAGTCAAAGGGCAGCTTTTGTGCTTTTATGCAACCTCAAACTGCTGCGGTCACTGCTGCCCTTGCCAAAGACAAAACAAGCTTGGGAACTCCTGCTTCCACAGGACTATGTCAGCAAAAGCCACTTCATCCCTGCCAAGGCACAAAGCATTATTGCAGATGTAGAAAAGGGATGTTACTCAGGCATGCCACATCAACGGCTCTCAGTCTTTTCCTAAAAACAGGTGAGGTGGAATTCTGCAGAGCCAGTACTAATTATCCTCACTTCGACAGAGAGCTCTCGCAGCATTCAAGACTCACACCAATCCCATGCAAACCAACCCTGCACACAAAAGGGTTTATTTAACCTGCCTATCTGAAGGCAGACAGTGCTTATCACTTCCCTTCCTCCTGTGGTCAGAGATCTTTAGTTCCCTCACCCTTGCAGTTTTTGTCCATCATTTCACTAGCAAAAGTCACTACAAATACCTGTGAAATGCCTACTGTGAGTCCCCCTTGCTTCTCTGTAATCTTTGGGATTGCTTCTTCCATGGACTCAGCCACAGACTGTGCTGACAGTCCAAAACTCACTTTTAATTTATTCCTCCTTTTATTCCACCTCCCAATTTCCACATCTCCGCCTTCCATGAGCAGCACCTCTTAAAGTCACTTTCCACTGAGTGCCTGTTGCAGTTACCCAAATCATCTTGTACCCGGGCTGCATTCTTAGCCTTGGGTTTTTTTCAACTCTTATTCCACAGACTATTATCTTTTATTCATTCTTACAAGCCTCCTCCTCCCACACACTCCTTCCTACGATGACACTTGACTCCATTTCTGTACCGCAGTCACTTCCCCTTTCCTGCCTACAACTGTACATGAGGTTCAGCTGTGCTGAAGTCGGTTCAAGCCCAGGTAAGCTGGGCTGACACAGACTGGATGTGGTCCAGGACCAAAAGGAGTTGTAGAGTCCTGCAGATGACCCCACGAGTCACTGCTCTGCCTTCCTCACACTCCAGTACTCTTCCATAACAAATCACAGCTGTTTTTGCTAGTTACACTTGTAAGACTTACTCTACCCATGCAGACTAAATGCTTAATTCCTCATGGGAAAACACCCTCTTCCTCAGAGTCTTTTTTTCACATTAACACCCATTCCTTATAGCACTTACACTGTAGTGAGTCATGAGAACGTGCCTTTTCATTACACTGACGTTATTAACAACCACTTCAATAACACTCCGACCATAACTGGATCATAACACTGACCACGAATCTGTTCACACCAGGAACTAAGCCAGGAGCACAGCTACAGCAGGGCAGCACAGAGGGTGCAGCTGCACCTCTACAGAACCAGGCTGCACATCCCGTTTGGAACTACCCTCGGGGTGAGCCCCCTTACCTGAGCACAGCTGTTCAATCTTGGTCAGCGTCAGCTGCAGAGACTCATTGATCCACGCCAGCATGTCATGTCGGCTCAAGTTATCGCTGGTCACTGAAGTAGAATACACATTCACTGCCATTTTCTGAAAAACAAAACCAGAGGTGTGAGTGCCACAGACGCTGGGCTGCGGTGGAGCCGCTTCCTTTTGAGCCTTCCCGACCCATAAGCGAGTGAATCGCGGCGCAACTGCGGGCTGCCAACAGCTGGGAGGACCCTCCCGCACCACGACTGCAAAGGGCTCGGCTCGGCGATTTCTGACGAAAAATTAGCACCGAGGCGCTCACGTGGGAACCGCTGAAAGGAATCACGGCTAGGGCAAGTTACTCATCCCTCTCCCCCGCGCCACCGGGAACGGCTGAAGCACTTCCTGCCCGACCACGGTATCTCCCCGGGGATCAATACCGAGCGGCCGGTCCCCGCCCAGACCCGCCGGCACAAAGCGGAGCCGCCGGTGCAGCTGCCGG
>VZTN01025418.1:31875-51351 GCA_013400515.1 Erpornis zantholeuca | reverse complement strand
CGGCCCGAACCCCGGCACCGACCCCCGGCTCTGCCCGGCCCTGAACCCCCGGGACGGCCGGGACCGAACCCCCGGCACAGCCCGAGCCTTTGGCACAGCCCGGCACGGCTCCAACTCTCCCGTCGCACCGGCACCGGCCACCTTGGTGGCAACTGATGTCACCTCGGCGGCAGCAGGAAAGGGGCAGCTCAGCTCTCCCGCTGTGTCCTTCCTCCCACTGTGAGCCCCCTTTGTTTACCCAATAAGACTGTCCAGCCATACAGAAATACTCATTTTTAATCGGACATGAGAAATGGTAAACCGTCGACATTTTTTTTTCCCACATGGAAACCAGTGAAAACATGTGGACAAGGCAGAGTTGTGAGTTTCCACATTCCAGATACAAAAAATGTGAAATGTGTTAAAAAAAATACGTTTCTCTCCTTTTTATAAGATCGTATAAAAACCCGCAACATGTTGAACATTAAAAATCCTTAACCTAAAAAAATAGCACCAGGGAGAGTTAGAAACCTTTAAAAAGTATTAAAATGCAATTTCTGAGATCCCCCTCCCTTAACAACATTTTATAAATTCATAATAAAAGGCAACTCTTACAGGGAAAAACATTTCAAGGAAGACTTGTCTACTACAATTCTCATCAAGTGAGCTTAATGCCAAGACAATTCTCATTCCTCTTTTATCTTTGTTTACTTTCCCCAAGTCCTTTTTTTCCCCTCATCTTATTTGTTTTCCTTTTGATCAGATAGGAAAGGATGTGAGATCTGGAGTATAAGATCAGGGATGCCATGGAGTGGAGGGCACGTGTTCGCCCAGTTTGCAAAAATCAAACCCATCAGACCAGAGGATGGCTGTCACCCTGAGCCCCTGCACCGGATGGTTCCTCACCCTCAGGCCCCACGCTGGGCTCCAAACAAGGACTGCAAGGACCTGGGATGAGGAATTAGTGTTGTGGCTGGGGTCCAGCTGGGCATAAGGATCACAGATTGGCGAGGGGTCCGAAAGCAGCTGGTGCAGCACTGGCGATGCCAAGGCTTCCCAAACACCTCCAGCACGCACAGAACCCACCCTGCCATCTTCCCAGTCCAGGGGCTGGTGACAAGAGGGTGCTACATCTCCCCAAGCACTTGTCAAACATTGGAGGTGCCAGCAGTGACATGGACCAGCCTGCTTGTCTTTCTCCAGAATTTTCTTAAATAAGGCGTATGGGCTTGAACAAGTCATGGAGAATGAACCCCAAGGAGTTCTCTCTAAAGAATAACCTCCAGGCTAAAACAGGAAAAAAAAAAGCCTTTAAACTACCTGGACTTCCCTTGCTGTCCATTCCCAAGCACAGCCTTGGGTTGGAGACCAAGAGAAGAAGGTTCTCAGAGTTGGGGTGGAAAACTGTGCACAAGGGTGGAAAATGGGAGGCTGCTGTCCTCCACCACCAGGACAGGGGTGCCAGAGAGGTAGAAGGAGCTGGGAGAGAAGCTCTTCCCAGTGATGCTGCACAGTGCCTCGCAAGACAGCAAGGCAGCCTGGCATCTATTGGGTGGAAGGCTGGCCCATGGTTTGAACCCAAATAATTTTAAGAAGGCACCCAAGGGCTCTGCCAGAGCCAGGTGACAGGTGAGTGGCAGAGGTAGGGGAGGACAGAGGGATCAAGGGGGAAGTTGTTTCAGTGCATTGAAATGTGCATTGGAATTCAGAATCCCCAGAGATGCCTGCTGGAACAGGACACCTGGTGGAAATGGACACAGGCACCTGCACCTTCCCCGTGGCCACAGGTTCAGTGTGTCCAGGACTTCATGGACAGCAGGATAATCACTCTGGTAAAGCTGGGGAGTAGAGGAAGGCAATCAAAAGTGAGCACAGTGGTGGCTGCAGGAGCTCCCGGTTTGGGGGTACAGCCCTGGGGGCCCTCAGGGAGCTGCCAGGCTGGGGCTGGGCACACAAGTACCAGCAGCATCCCACCTCTGTGCACAGGGATGCACAGGGAGATGGGAGCACAGGGGAGGAGAGGTACAGCCCCTGCCTGCAGACCCCCAAGACCCCCCAGCAGTGGCAGTGCTTTCCTGCCTCGCTGTCCCATTCCCCCTGTGCACAGCATGAGATGGGCACAGACAAGAGCAGTGCTGCACTCCTGGTCCCTGCACCCCACGAGGGTCAGGTGGGATTTTCCCTGGAAGGAACGCCCTGCCACCACTGCTCAGGTTCATGACATCCTACATGACATTTGGGGGGCTGAGATTTGAGGGTGCCATTGACCACTACACTGTCCTTCCTGCTGACATACCACATTCATTTGGGAAATGGATGCTCCAAGAACATTTTCCTTTACAGACACTAGAGCTCAAATCCTCCCTGCTCCAGTTGCTGTGTAAGCATTCAAACCATTCAGCAGGATTTTAAAATGTAAGGAAAGGTTTTAGATGCCTTAGAAAGTAGTGAATATTTGTAAACTACAACCAAACATATAAAACAATATTTCTTTAGTTCTAGCTAGAAAAGTAATTCTATCACCTCACAGTTCAGTTTTAGCTACATTCAGGTCTAAGAATCTCCACATTCTTATGTAATGCCTTAAAGCAGCAATAGACATTAAAACAACAAAATTAAATTTTATCAAAAAAAACCCCAAAAGAAAAAAAAAAAAAAGGATTTGGTTTCTGTATGATCCTGTGTTCAGTGTGTAACCTGAGCAGGGTCCTTTACACCTGCTGCTGCGGTTTGGGGGGTTTTTGGCAGTTACTTCAGGAGGTTTTGTTTGTTTAGGAAAAGCATTAATTCACCGTACTCCAGGTTTGCCTGCAGCTCCCCAGCAGCTGCCCGCACACTGGCTGCTCAGCAAGTGGTGACTTCCCGGCTGCAGGCTAAACCGGAATAGTTAATGCTCTGGAGGAGACTCCCCGCCTCATCAGCGATGCATAGAGCTTCGTGTGCTGGGTAATTAAAGCTTTGTCCATCATTTCCTACATATCACTGTTAGTCCCTTTAAAGAAGTTACCCTGCCAGGTTCTTTGGTTACAGACATTCCTCGGCTCTCCTGGCGGGAGAGCGGCACGTGGCCGGGGAGGGACGGGGCCGTGGCAGCCCGGTGGCCGTGCCCGTCCCTCTCCCGCCACAGCAGCGGTGCTGTGCATCTTTACCAGAGAGACGAGGGACGCTCCATTTGCTATTCACAGGCAAAGTAATCCTTGAGTGGGGTGAAGAGGTGCCGGATGACAGGGACGCTCCACGATCCCCCCAGCAGCTTCTGGCGAGCCCCGCGGCTGATGTTGGGGACGTCCGTGTAGGGGAGGGGGAAGCCAAAGATCCTGTGGAGCAGAGGCAGGAGAGGGTGGGTGAAGCAGAGCAGGAGCAGGAACCCCTTTCCCTGGGCAGCACCCCTCCCAGGCCACCCAAAGACAATGAGCATCAGGAGTCTCCTGCAGGAAGAGGATTCAGCTCTCCAGCACGACTGGAGCCCCACACAACCTGAGCAGTGTCAGTGTTCTGGATGGGGCCAGGCTGTGCCTGCCCACCATCCCCAGTCCCTCCCACCTCGTAGGTTTCCTGGCAAGGCTCCTGGAGGAACCCTGTGCCTGGGTGTCCCACCTGCCTCTGCTCAGCAGCACCTCTGCAAGCATCGCCCCGGGCTACTCCATGGAGATAGGACTGAGTAGCTCTGGTAGCTCTGAGTCATGGGCTGGGCACTTCCCTTACAATCAGATGAAAGTCTAAGAGCCATTTCACATGACAAAGGCTTGGAATTGTTGTTTTACTTTCAAATGGCTTTAGCTTCGTGTTAACTGCAACAAATACTGGCAATTTAAATATAAGCAAGCAAAACTATTTAACCCCAGTTTTGTGTTTACTGGCCAGAAGCATCCACAGTGCAAAAACTTCAGGTTTTGTCACACGTACTTGGTGTGCAGGACTGCTTGTAATTTGATTTATTTACTCCCAGTCCTTCTGCTGTATTTTGCCATGAATTCAGGGTGCTCCAGGGTGTGAAGCTTGGAGCAGGGTGCACTCATGCTTTGCCACAGCAGCCGCTGGCTGTAGTGCGAGCTCCCCCACACCACCACAGCCACAGCGGCTGCTCAGTTCCCCTCCAGAAACCCACAACCATGGCACTGACCAGGCTGCCATATGGCACCCTCACATCCACCTGGGCCTTACCCCGAAGCCAGTCTACATGTGCACCCCCAGCCAGACCCACCACACAGCATCCTGAGCAAACCCCATCACTCCTCCCTCCAAAAACTTCAGGGCCAGGGTAGGGGATGCTGTTACACTTCTCCCCCGCAGTCTCATCATTGCTCATTAGTGAGTGCATTAATTATCATGTGCACATCACTGCAGGGAAGCTGCCCCGTACGGGAGCTGTGGCTCCTCACTCCCAGAAGCTGGGCTTAGAGCCAGGGAGATAAAAAAAAACCACATGAGCACTACAAAACAAACCAAAACTACCATGAGAGATCCAAGAGGACAGCAGACTGATTGATTACCTGTCCATCCCAGGGAGGTTTCCCCAGAAGTAACGAGCTCGGTGGGCAGCTGATATCTTGATCGCGTCAATCATAACTGGGTTACACTGGGGGCCAAAAAGAGGGGAAATAAAAGTTAGAGGAAATATTGGCTTGGTTCTCTCCTTCATGGTCAGTCCTTCACACTGCTCTGCAGGGACTTAAAGTCTTCAGCAAACCCTCAAAATGATGTAGCCTCCACAAACCCTGTTTCACACCAGAGCACTGCCCGGGTGGCCACATGAGGTCCCAGGTCATGGCCATGGCCAGCAGCTATTGATCATCACAGGGTGCTCAGTGCTGGTTCCCCTTGACCAGGATCAGGACTGTCAGCCTTCAATGGTGATTTTACACCAGTGGTCCCTGCTGACCCGCAATCTCTCCTGGCTACCACAGAGTTAAAACCCTTTCCCAGCCCCTGACCACCCCACCCCCCTCCAAGAAATAACAGGCATTGCTGGGAACAGATGCTTTCTGCAAGGCAGCAAAACCCCTCCCCCAGAGGACTAGTGCTTGGGTTTGACCTGATGAAAGCCAGAGGGGAGGATCCAGAGTCAAGACTAAACTTGATTCCTTGGCATGTGCACCAGGCAGGGGGTTTTCCAGCATCAGGGCCACAGGAAACCATAGCCAGACCCTCACAGCCAGCACACCCTGCACAGCCTAGCAAGTGTCACCTGCTCCAATGCCTTTCCCACAGCTGTCAGCAATCCCTACCTCCAGAAACCGGGAAATGTCCCTCTTGTCGTTGATCCTCATGGCCACCACATTCTCAAACATCCAGAAGAAGGGCCGCTCCTCGCCCGCCTTGGGACGGGCGTAGTTGAGCAGGTGGTAGAACTCGAAGAACAGCCTCCCAGTCCCTTCTGCAAGGAAAAAGCAGAGCAGCAGGTTGGGACCAGCTGGGGCACAGGGTGTGGGGCTCGGGAGCCTGGCTGCCCTCCCCACCAAGACAGGTAGGAAGGCAGCCCATCACCAATACAGCCTGGGGCTGAACCACTTCCCGGGCTCTCAGGTGGCTCCAGACCCAGGAACATCACAAGGTAGGCAGCCTGGCAGAGGCAAAGCAGCCTTACCAAACAGTGCCTTCCTGGTTGGATTGACAAGGGAGACGTCATCACAGGGGCTTCCACCGATCACCAGGTCAAAAGGACCCCACTCCTCAATCTGCAGAGAGACAATCCAGACCATCAGGAGATGCCATGGAAGTGGGTCTCTTCTCCCCAGTGGGGCAGGGGACAAGCTTGTCCCCAGAGCTGGTGGGGTGAGACCCATGCCCCCATGGTCCCTCAGGCTCCAACAGAATCAGAGCTCACATTTCTCTTGGTTATGTTCCTGACATCGTGCACGTAGGTGATGTTGCCCTCGGGCCGCACGGTGCCCGCGGCCATGGGGTTCTCGCAGATCTCTGAAGCAATGTACTTCTCCACTTGGATGCCCAAGTCCTTCAGCACCGTGTACCCTGCCAACGGACAGAGGTCTGAGGTCGCACTGCTCTCTTTACTCTCCAAGTCTCCTTCATCAGCACCGCTCGATGTGGCTGCTCCTGGTTGTCCTAGGTGGGTGTAGTCAAACAGCACTTCAGGGTGAGTAAACTTTTATTTGACCCATTCCTCCAGGCAGGTTTGCTCCCAGAAAGCAGGATGCCAGAGCTGAGTGAATTGAGCCAAACCAGTTGCCCTCAGGCACTTCAGAGTACAGGTTACTGGTGTCCCCACAGCTCTGGTTCCTTGGGGGAACCAGCCACCCGAGATCACACTCAGCACAACAGGAACACCTCTGCGAGCAAAACTCCCATGCCCTCCCCTCCATCCCTCCCCTCCTCCACTGCCCTATGAGGCAGGAAAGGGAGACCCTGCCCTCATCCCCCTTCTGAGGGGGACTTCCCTGCTTTCACCCTCTCCTCCCCACCACGCTTATAGAGACAAGTTTGTGGCCATGAAATGATTCATCCCCAGTGCCCAGCAGTGCTTCCCTACTGCCTCACCTGTTGCCACCCCATCGAACAACGAGAGCACTCGAATTGGTCTCCTCTTCGCTGGAGGAACTGTTGGGTAGATTTTGGGGGCAGCCTGCGATGGAGACAGCCATGAAGCTCCAGCCCTGGCAGTGCTGCATCGCCCCATAAGGCTCTGAATGCAGCACCTCCACCTTCAGGAGAGCATCTGCGGGACCAAGAGCCTGGCACCCTTGGAAAGGGTGGATGAACAAGACCAAGGCAGGGGGAAGAGGAATTCCAGGTCGCTCGCCCTGCCCTCAGTGACCCTCTCCCCCACATCCCAGCACATGGGGCTCCCTGCCCACAGCCCTTACATATTCCTGTCCCTTGTCACTGGTGAAGAAGTCCTGCAGGCGGGCGTTCCAGTCCTGCCGGCGCTGCAGCACGCCGTGGCTCTGCTGGGGCTGGCACATGTAGCAGTTCCAGGGCTCCTGCTCTTTGACTTTGGCCGATGTCCCTCGCCCCACCAGCACCTCCAGACACTCCACACAGAAGCACCTGCCCAAACCACAACAGCTCGTGCTTGTCACCCCAGCAACCCCTCTGGGTCACCACAGCTTCTCCTGGAGCTTCCCCTGCCATGCACCAGAGTTCCAACCATTTTACAGGATATTTTTCCAGGCAGTGCCCTAGTCTTTAGGGCTGCTAACACAAGCTGGAGACCAAGGCATGGGTAAATCTCCTGCCAACCTCCACAGGGCTTTTTCAGGTGATACCTGGCTTGGTAAGGACAGGTAGGCTGTGTTAGGATGTGCTGCATGGCAGCCAGCTGGGGAGAAACACATCCCCTGCCCAAGCTCATGGAGGACCCCGCTTCCTGCAGCTCCCTGAGAGTGATGCCAGGCCCTCAGCCCCAGGAGCACAGACATGGGACTCACCTGCAGCATCTGGAATTGCTGCAAAGCAGCAGTTCCTTGCCTGCGCAGCAGACAGTACAGTAGGACTGGTACCCATCTTCGTCATACATGTAGAAGTACTCCAGGAATCTATCCTAGCAAAAGAACATCCAGGAGAAGACAAGGACAGAGGATCAGGAGCCGTGTTCAGAGGGTGAAGAGAGCACAGCTTTGCTCCATTCCCAGTACATGCCAAGATCTCGGAGATGCACCTCCTTAGCGTTTCAAGGCGGCGAGGACATGGTGACGGACAGCCCCAGAGGGGACACCGCATGGCCAGGACCTGGCACAGCCACCCCCTGTCCCAGCAGCACGGGCTGGACCCCAATCCCATCCTCTGGCCCCAGGCTCCTGCTCAGCCCCAGCACGGCAGCACTTACCCTGCACGTCTGGCAGAGGCCCCCCTTGAACAGTGGGTGGAAGGTGGCCGGGTTCCTCCTCCCGCAGGACAAACAGCTGTCTGTGGGACAGAGAGAGCTGTGCTCACCGAGGGCAGGGACCTCTTACACTCCACCACAGGCTGCAGAGGCTGGAGCCTCCCCTTGGAGCAGTGTCTGGATAAAGCCTGCCCTCAGAGCTGCATCCAAATGGGGCCTGCCCTTGGAACCGCATCCGGATGTGGCTGTGGCTCCCTGTGGAGGATGCGAACAGCACCCTCTCCCCCTCAGCACCCTGCACTCACAGCACTCTCCCCCCTCCTACAAGGTGCAGTTAAAAAGGGACCCACGACCCTTGCTGAGCACCCCCAGAACCTCACACCTCTTCCCAGGAGAGACAGGGCCAGCAATTACCTTCCAGCTTCCCGCTGTTGTTTGTAACTTCGGAAACCATTTGCTCTTTATGAAATTAAAAAGAAAAAAAAAAAAGTAAAGAACTTATCATTCCTTATGTAACAAACTGCACTCTGCTTACAGCTGCCTTATTTATTGCATTAGAACTGCTCCAGCTTTGCTGAGAGATTTTGGTGCAAAACCCACATCCTTTCACTGATGGAGATACTAGAGCTCAGCATAGCAGCACAAGGTCATGGTCCAAGCTGATCCACTAGCAAGCCCCAGCCCATGCCTTGCAGTTGGGTTTGCTGGTCCTGTAAGGCACAAGCCAGCACCACCAGACCACAAAAGCTTTCACATTCAGAAACCTGAAGGCAAAGGTCCCTTTGCCAAACCTTTCCCAGAATGGTTTCCCAGCGCTCTCAGGCTGCATGTCCAAGCCACTCCCCAGCTCTCTGCTGGTTACCTCGGGTCTGGTCCTCTTCCACACGCTGCTCCTTGCTGTTGTTGCAGGGGTAAGTCTTCAGCCTCTTGGTTGGGGGATACTGTTCAAGGGGCACCACTTCCTCTGTCCCATTCTTCAGCACCCCATTCTCTGCAAGGAAAAGGCAGCTCCCTGAAGACAAGCCTCCAGCCTCAGGACTATCCCAGGGCACTTCCTGCCAAGCCCTCACCCCAGGCTAGGTCTCACCCCAGCCACAGCAAGACCCTTCCTGGCCACCCATGTCCCCACACATGGCACAAGGCTCAGCCCAGTCTGATTTCCATGGGGCAAGGGCTTGAAGGGTGTTTTGCTCCAGCTTTTTGCAATGCTGCTGCGGGGGACCCAGTAAGAAGCCTCAGGGCCACCTTGGGACTGGACTGGCATGGCCACTGCACAGAGTGAGGTGAGCAGGCTCAGCCAGGGCCAGCCCCCAGTGGCCACTGCCCATGCCAGCCACCCCCTAGCCCTCACCCAGCTGATGCCACCACCTCACCTAAGCCTTTGGGCGGCCGCAGTCCTTTCAGCCCCAGAGGTTTGAAGCCAGTGATTGCCCAGTCGATCATGGGCTTCAGCTGCTCCTCCAGCGACTCCCTGGGGCCAGTGGTAAACGTCTTCCCCGACCGGCTCCGGGCAACCTGATGAGGATGGACACCAGGGGAAAGGGTGACAGGGTGGCCTCCGTCAGGGGACCTGGCGCCTGCCAAGGCCACAGCCCCAGGCCCCCTCCCCACCCAACACAGACACACACACACACATGTGTGCGGCTTGGTGGCCCTGGGACAGTGGCAGCTGACAGATTCCCGCTCTGGGTGTGCCCTTGGCTGCACTCTGGTGCCTCCAACCCTGCAATGAGCCCATCTGTCCCCACCAGCCCCAATGGAGCCAGAATCAGGGACAGCCCAGCCCCAGCTCTTGTGAAGATTCTGCTCCCCGTCAAGCAGCAGGAAGAAAAGGCAGAAGATGTGCCTGTGGGTCTGCAGCCCCATATGCTGACATGTGATGCCTCCCTTGGATGGGGATTGGATCCACGAGTGCTCAGCCCCAGCCCTGACTTCAAAGGGCACCTGGCACTGACTGGGGACACCTCTGGCCAGCCTGGCACTGCCCTGCTGCCATGATGCTGCCACGTCCAAGCCCTCGCAGGGAGCCTGACCTGGGGTTCTGGAGCAGTGCGACCCTGCAGCAGCAGCAGCTACTTCTAAACCCTCAGGATAAGCAGAATTTGGCCCCGCAGCTGCACTTGGAAATAATCTCAGCAGAGAAAGAAGAGTTTTCCTGCATCCCATCTCGCAGGTCCCCTAGCCCAGCTGGTTCAGCTGGCACCTCACCCACCCACCCACCCCTGGTGGTTACCTCCAGGGCGTGGTAAATGGCACGGCGGTAGGACACCAGCTTGTTGAACGTGGAGGAATTGAAATGCTGCCTAAAGGCCATCAGCCCCACCAGTTTGTCTGCAGAAACCTGGGAGAGAGCACCAAGATCTCAGCAGAGAGACAGGAATGCCCTGCTCAGCCATATCCCCCTGGCACTGTGGTCCTCTGCTCCAGCACTGTGGCCATGCGAGGAAGCCCAGTGGCAGCGTGGCAAGAGCGGCAGCGTGACAAGGACGGGTGGGTTGCACCCTCTGCTGGCACTGCTGGCGTGACACCAGCACGGCACTTCCTCCCTCCTGCCTGCAGCATGGGAGGGGTTGGATATCCTCATTGGGTATTAGGAAAATGTTCATGGAGCCTAGAACAGGCTCCCCGGGGCAGTGGTCACAGCACCAGCCTACCGGAGCTCAAGGAGCGTTTGGGTGACACTCCTGGGCATATGGTGGGATTTTAGGGTTGTCCTGTGCAGGGAAGGAGAGTGACTTGATGATCCTTGTGGGTCCCTTCCAGCTCAGGATACTCTGATTCTGTGAGGGTGATGGGGCTCTGAGGGGAGGGGACATCCCTCCCCAGGCAGGGGGTGACAGGGGAAGCCCTGGAGCATGGACAAAACCCTGTGAAGTGGACAGGCAGTTGTCTTCATGTCTGGATGATGTCACCAACCTACAGTGGGCAGTCATTAGTTACAGACACCAGAGCCATGAGAACCTACCAGGGCCTGGCTGTACTGAACACAGGGAGGGGAGGCCTGGGAGGCTGCAGGAGCACATACACCCCCACAGCCAGCCTCAGGAGTGGGGCAGAAACGTGCAGGGGAGGGTGTTTTGGGCTGGGCAGCAGCCTTACCTCGGAGAACTTCCCGTCTCCAAACCACTGCACCCACCGCATGCCCGAGACCGCCTGGCGCTTGGCCGTGGCTCTGTGGGAGACGACGATCGCAGGCCACCAGGAAAAACCTTTGATCTTTCCCCAGACGAGCTCCCCAATTCCAAATTCCTTCCCATCCTGAAAACGAAAGACAACAGATCAGCCAAAAGTGCAAACTCCCTGTTTTGTCTGGGCAGCTGCGCAGGAGAGCCCTGGAGCACAAGGGGACAGCCCTGGAGTGTCACCACAAGTGTCACACGTGTGGACCTCTGTGCAGGGATCTACGAAAGCTGCACACCCTCGCTCAAGAGCAGGGCCAAGCCATCTCCCCCCGGCAGTACTGGATCCCAGCCCTGATCCATGCTGCAGCTTGGTGGGGAGGCCTGTGTGTGCCAGCCCCACGCTGAGCCCGTGCCTGGCACATGGCGTGGTGCAAGCTCTGTCCTGCACAGCCCTTCTGGCACGGGGCCCCATGCGTGTCCACTCCTGCCTGCCCTCCCAGGGTCTCCCCGCAAACACTGGGAAACCTCGCACCAAGGTTGTTCCCTGCGTGCCCCGAGCAGATGAGGCTCCTCCTTGGCACAGGGCAGCCCCTTCACAGGGCTCACAGCTCAGCCTGTGTGGCTGCACCCCAGGGAGAGGACACACACCCACCCTCCTCTTGTTCCCACTGAGGAGAGCAGGAAATGGGGCAGAGTGAAAACAGAAGAAAAAAGAAGGGCCAAGAATTTTGGTGCGGCCCGTCGCAAGCCATGCTGGGTGCTGTGCAGAACAAGGCACCTCACACAGAGCAAAGTCACCTCTCTGCCTGCAGAGCCCTCCTTCCCAGCTTTGTTCTTCAATTAGGTACTTAATTATGCAGCAAGATGCAATTGCCCAATTCCTGCAAGTCTGGGGCCCTGCCCTGCGCCCCGCAGGCGCCGAATCCCGCTCTGCAGCCCCAGCAGCTTCGGTTCTCTCCAGCATCCCCGACAGAAATGTTCTCTGCACATGCAACTGCCTGTCTCAGCAGGGCATGGCACACACCACACGCATGCGTGTCTCGGGGGCCCGTGTGTGGCACCAGTGGCAGCTTGGCAGGGCTGGCCCCAAGGCATCCGAGCCTGATGGATGGAGACAGCCCGGCACAATCACACCCCAGGCATGCAGGGAAGGGTGGGGGCAGGAGAAACAGCACCGAGGTTTTCAGTTTGTTTCGGGACGAGCCACAGAGGTTCATCCTCGCCCCACACCATCCTGAGTGCAGGAGCAGAGTTCAGCCCCTCCGTACCTGGTATTCCAGCGCCGTGCCCATGTCTCTGCTCTCTGACTCCTCGGCCCCCAGCTCAGCAGAGCCGTTCTGCCCCTCCTGGGAGCTGCTACCAGAGAGAGTGCTGCTGCTCCGGGATGAGTCCTGGGAGTCCTCCTCTGTCAGGTCGATGGTCACTGGTGTGGACACAGCTGAGCGACGCCTGGAGCTCTGCACGGCGGAGGGAGAGGAGTGTGAGTGCAGCAGGGAGAGGGGCAGGGGAAGCAGAGACCTGCCCTGCATCATCCCCCATCCCTGCATCACCCCCAGCCCTGTGCCATCCCCAGCCCTGCAGTCAGGATCAGAGAGGGGGAGCCAGGGAGTGAGGGCACCACTGCAGCCATGAACGGAGAGCCCTTAATGGGGGCATCTGCTCTGCTTTACTTGCTAGACCCAGAGCAAATGGTGCACCACTGCCCCCTCCCATTTTCCTGTCCCAAATCCACCCCAGGGTGCTCAAGGCACCCAGTTCATAGCAAGGGCAAGAAACAGCACATTAACACACCCCCTTCAGAGGGGAAACCGAGGCACAGGGAGGCTGCACCTTCTCTGAATACACTTGACCAGGGCACAGCAGCAGTGCAGGTCTCTGGAGCCCCAGGGAAGCCCCAGAGAAGCCCTGGCCCTGCCAGACCCTCACCCGCACAGGAGTTGGCAGGTCCCTGAGAGTCTCCACACTGCGTGGTGGTTCCTTGATCCTCATCTCCTGCCGGGTCCGCCCTGCCTGGAACATGAGGCAGAGGGTGGGCTTCTGCCTGAGGCTGCTCTCCCACCCAGCACTGCCCCAGGGTTGCACCTGCTACCAGAACAGAGGGGTGCCACAGCATGGGTGCCCTCCTCACATGGGGACACGGACAGTCTGTGCCTCATGGGGCTGCACACCACGGGCACTGCCCTGGGGAAGGTGAGAGGAGGCAGATGGATGCTGGAGGCACATTGTGCTGAGCCCTTTTGGGCAACTTTCTGCTCCACAGCATCTCTGCAAGGCTCGGGAGCCCCACTGCTGCAGCCCACTGCACCCAGCACGGCAGAGAGAGCAGGAGCCATAGCTGGGAGGACTGGGATGCCAGGAGAACCAGAGACCCTGGCAGAGCACCCATCCCAGGCATGGACCACTTACACACCCTGGATGCTCTCACACCCCTGAGGGTGCTCCTTCCCACAGCCAGCCCTGCAGCAGCACCCAGAGCAGCCTTTCCCTGGTGAACACAGTTACAGCCCAGCCCAGACTTGTTTCCTGCACCCAGCATAGCAGAGGTTCAAAATTAAATGAGATTTTGCAGTAAGAAGCCCCCAAACTAAACATAGTGGGAAAGCTGAATTTTCACCCACTTGATTTATGCCTCTTTCTTTTGGAAGCTACCTCATCTCAAGCAGAACTCCAACCTCGGGTTTTATTTCTAACTCAAAACAATAAAGCCAGAAGGCAAAAATGCCTCCAGACCCTGGAGGTTTGTCAACCTAGTCAGCAAAAGAGGGTGGGTGAAACTGGGGTCCAGCCCCACAGCAGCTAAAAGCAGCCCACCCCAAGAGTTTGAGGCACAAGATGCTTCAGTCCATCAATACAGCCAGGACTTCTACAGAAAATATCCACATAATTATTAGACTGCTGCAACGTGTAAGGACATCACTGCATGGCACTCCACCCCCTCCTACCACTGTGGTATCATGAGAAGCAGGAATTTAAAAATTAAAATATTACACTGGTGAGTGTAATCGCATTCATCACTGGACTGTTCCTCTGGCACTGAGCACAAGAGAAGCCCAGAGGGAAAGAGGTGAGGATTCTGGCACTGGATGTCCCCCACAGACAGCCCCCAAAAAGCACCCTAGGTGTTCACTTACCTTCTGCACCCGTGCCAGATCAAGTGGCCAGGCCAGGTCCTCCTTGGAGAGGTCTTCATTGCTGCCCTTCTTCTTCAGGGACAGCAGCTCCAGGCCCCTGGGATCTGTGCAGGGACAAGACAGAGCAGCCTCAGGCTCTGCAAACCCTCCTGGCTGTGCCCCTGCATCATGCCCCAGCCTCCCACTGCTCCTAGCAGCACAATTTGGTGATACCATAAGCTTATCTCAGAGAAATGTGGCTGGGAGCAGAAACAAGTGCTGTCCCCAGGGCTCCCCATTGTGGCAGCACTGGCACCACAGCCCCAGATCATCCACTTGTGCCCAAATCTGGGAGGGATTTGCAGCAAGTGTGGGACATCCTTATCTACTCCTTTGTTCCTGAAAGCTCAGAGGCACAAGGAGGCCACCTGCCAGCTGTTCAGGGCTTGTCACCAGGTCATTTAAAGCACGACCTTGTGAACCCAAGAGGTGGGATTTGGGAACCCTGCCTGGAGAATCCCAGAAGCAGTGCTGCAGCCCCTTGGGGTCAGTGGCACCCCTCAGGCTGGTGGGGCTCCCCTGCTTTCCTCACTCCATGGGGGTTAAACTATCGAGGGGCAGAGCCAGCATCCAAGTGTGGCAGCCATTTCCACAACCATACCATGGCCTGGATGTGCTACTGGATCACAGAAATGCAGTGGGGTCATGGAGGGACTCTGGCCACTCACAGCACTCCACCCCCCAGCAAAGCCCTGAGACAGAGGCTGTGAGATCCCCTGTGCATCCCTGCACATCCTGGGAGCACTCTGGGCACGGCGTGGTGATCCTCACCTGGAGTGCTGGGCTTCCCATTCGCCTCCAGTACAACACCAGCTGCATTGTCCCCGTTGATGAGGATCAGCTTTGCTCTACAGTCTGCCTCATCCTGCCCATGGCTCTTCTCCTTTTTCATGGTCGCCTGTAGAAGCCAGAATGGAAAGGAAATTCAACTCTGCAAGGAAGCCCCAGGGAGGGCAAAACAAGAGTGAGCTTCTCGAGCCAGCCTCCACTTCATGCCCTTAGCAGAGGGGTCTGACTGGAGATGCATCTAAAGGTCCCAGGGGATAAAGGGCACTTGCACATAACCTCCACACAAATGTCATGGCCCTAAAGATCAACCAGCTTCATCTAACAGAGGCCCCAGATGCAACCCACTTATCATTTGGGAACACCAGGTTTTTCCCCCGACATCTGTATGCCGTGGAGAGCTCTGGCTCGGAGCTGCTGAGCCCCAGCTCACTCCGACAGACCCTGTCTGGAGGGGAGTTGCACTTCCTGGCCACCCTGTAGGAACCAGGGGACAGCCCACCCCTGGGGCACCGGCCTCCCTGTGTTCCAGCTGCCCAGCACGCCCAGAGGTGGGTGGGCTGTTCCTGCAGCAGTGGGACAGGCAGGCAGCCCGCCATGAGGGGCAAAGTCCTGGAGTCTGCGTTAAACTCTCCCGCAGGGAGAAAACTCCTCCTGCCCCCTGCTCTTGGCCTCAGCTCCCCCGCCCCAGGGCGAAGGGGCAGAGAAGGGGGGTTGTGCAGCACCCCAGCACCCCCTGCCCTCGTGTCCCCCCCTGCGGAGATGGGGCTCGCCTTGCCTGCTGCCTTCCCTTGGGTGCCCTCTCTGGATCCTGTTTTCCGAAGTGGAAGCTCCCGGCTCTCCCAGAGGCACCCGGACGCCATGAACGACGCTGCCTCATTGCTGGGCTATGGGTCTGTGCTGCAACTTGCCCCTTCGGCAGCAGAGTCATTTGAGCAGCACGTAACTCAAGAGCTGAGGAGCTCACAGGGCTTTGCCCACCTACAGTCCTGTTAGAAAGCCAAGACAACACCCCCCTCAGCCCCAGAGAGACCCCAGCTCCAGCCCACCGCCCCTTCTGCGTCACTCTCGCTCTGCATCGCCTCCAACCACTGCCCTAACAATTGAGATTTCTGCTTTGAAATCATCTGTCAGCACCTCTGGCAAACAAAGACCAGTTGGAGTTTGATGTTTTGGATGCAGAGGGCAGAGTTAAAAACCTGGTAACACTCAAACACGAAGGAAAACAGGTGTCCAGCGTCCACCTCCACAGGCAGAGACCCTGGTGCACATCCTGCCCTCCCCCTTGACAAAAGGAGGAGGAGAGGAACTGCACCAGACACTGCATAACCCCCCACAGCTGTGTGTGCAGAAATCCCACTGCTGCAGCACATCTGCTCCCAGACCCAGCAAACAATTCCTGGGAGCTGCCCAGACTTGCCGCCTGCCCCCGGCCCGGGCGGATGGTCCCACATGGTCCCGGATGCTGCAGGATGCAGCAATCCACCATGGTGCAGCACAGCCAGGTCAGGGTCAGCTCCTCCTGGTCTGCTCCCCCTCCTCAGCTCACAATGCTGCAGGGCAGCAGCAGCCATGACTGGCAGCAATGCTGCCACCAAAACCAGCAAAACTCACCAAAAAAATTAATCTCCCTTGGGAATCCCTACAGGGAGGCATGAGACAGGCTGCTCTCCCAGCACGTGGGTGATCAGACCCAGAGGGGACAAGGATGTGGAGCAGCACGAGGCAGGGAAGATTCAGAGAAGACAGGAGCAGGCAAGGCCACTTCCCAGCCTTCCCAAAAATCTGCACCCACAGAACTCCACTGGGACCCTCAGAAGACCTCTTCATTTGTTCCTTTGTCAAGAACCTTAGTCCAGGAAGTTCAAATTTGCACCTCAAAATGGCTTTTCCTTTCTCAGCCTGGGGACTGCCTCATGTCCAGCACACCAGGCAAGGGTGTCCTGCCAGCCCAGCAGTGGGGAAGTGCAGGGATAAGTTGACACAGTGGCCAAGTCTCCCCAGGGACACAGCCAAGACTGAGCACCTGATGCCCCAAACTCATCAGGGGCTTAGGGAGTTCCCACATTGCTTTTGTTCCAGTTGTAAAGTGGGAAACAAAGGGTTATCCCTTTGGAAGGAACTGCTCCCCATCAGAGCAGGGACCTGCAGGTCACAGCTCTGTGGGTCTGTGGCACGGGCCACAGGCCCTGCCGTGAGCACAGGCACGTCAGCTCCCTGCTTGGTCCGTGCCCTTCTCCAGCTGCACCGCCCAGGATCACTCGAGGACATCCCGTCACCATCCTCTGACGGGAAAGGGAACAGCAGACCACGGCCCAAACCGCTCGTTAAAGGTCTCTCCTTCCCAAAATCCCACACCTATGCAGTAGGACTGCAATTCCCATCCCTTCTCCTGCTGTTTGCACCAAGTGCTGAAGCGACACGAGCCCATCCTGCTGCCCACTAACCACCCAGGGTTCCTGCAGGAGCTGCATCCTCGCGAGCTCACCCGCTCCTGCCCGGGAGGAAGGCTTGGTTCTTTGTCCTCACCTCCCCTCGCAGAAACTCACCAACATGTGCACTCGGGGCATTAAAAAAAATAATAAGAAACAGAGCACTGCCCTCACATGTGCTGGCTCACGGGAGACCAGCCCTGCAGTGTTTGCATTGCCCAGCGCCCTGCAAACACACCGGGTGCTCCACAGTCATGCGCTCCAGCGGAGAGAACCCATGAGGCAGAATTCCAATTCCATTGCCGAAAGCTCCCCAAGAGCTCGGCACCAGCAGCAGCCCCGGCACTGCCTGGTGACCAGGACGTGCCCTGCAGCCAAATCCCACCAAGGAGACAATGAACCCGCTGACTCCGCAGCCCGCCTTCATTTTGCAATACCAGCTTCTTTAAGATTTGCCAAACTGGTTAAAGACCATGCCACAGCATTAACTGCTTATAGAGAGTTCTGGCTCCTGCCTGGCCATGCTTGCCAGCCACCCTGGAGCAGGCAGAGTGGGCAGGACGGCTGGGCTCACCTGGCAGAGAGGGCAGGGTGGGCAGGGCTCACCTGGCCGGGCCATGCTCTGGACTGGACGCCTGCCCCTGCTCCCGGGGCTGCTCCTCCAGCCTGGCCCAGGCTGGTTTCAGTTTTCCTTGCTGGGAAAACAGGCCGCCCTGTTATCAGGTGCATGTCCCCAGGAGGTGGGGAGGTTCGGACTTTGCCTCCAGACAGGGGCATGCATATCAAAAGGCTGGAGAGAAGCTTTACCCACGGCTGGGATGGAGCCATCGCCCAAGCCCTGTTTGAATAACAAAAAGAAATAAAGGACCCTAATGGCCGGGCTGGCTCTGGGCTGTGGTGCACACTAATGGCCTTTAAGTCTCCCCAAACCGAACATTTCCCTCTAATCCTGGGAAGAAAGGAGTTGCTGGGTTGGCAGTTCCGTAAGAAAGGCGCCGATTTCGCAGATGTGCTCGTTGGGAAGGGCAGGGGGCGAAGGGCAGGCTCCCCCTGCCCGCTTCCTGTGCCTGGCCTCTCCGCTCTCCCGCTCCAGCACTTCCCTCCATTTCCCCCGGTTTCCTCCTGCCCCGCTCCGCTCCCCCCGCAGCCCTCGGCTCCCACCCCGGCTCTCTCCGCTGCCTCTGAGCAAAGCTGGGTTAAAGAAAAGAAACAAAACACAAACCGGCCCCTCCTCTCCCAGGGCAGACCAGGCTGGAGACGTCTCCCGGACAGCCACCATCCCCGCCAACCGCTGCTCCAGCTGCTCCGGGCCCTTTACCATGTTCATCCCGCTGGGATCCCGCCGGGCCGAGCCCCGCGGCGTGGGGCAGGGGCTGCCTGCGGGCAGGAGCAGGGAGCTGTGAGCAGGGCTGGAGGCTTTGGGGGCTCTGGCGCACAGGTGGGTCCCGCTCTGCGGTGGCAGGTCTTCTGTCCGGAGTCGTCACCGTTTCATATTCCCCCTGCACAAGAGCACGTAATGATGACAGTGACACCTCGCTGCCCCCATGGCCCCCCGTCCAGCCCCGTGCAGCCCCAGAGGCAGGACTGGAATACCCTCCCGTGGGGCTCTCTCCCCCTCAGTTGATTAAAAATTACGAAACTGGAGAGTCCTGCTCAGGGCAGCACGCTCCAGTTACCCCCTCCTTCCGAGGGAGGTCGGTGCAGGACCACCGCTTGCCCCAGGACCACCACTCGCCATGGGCTCCCCCCGCCACTCCCTTCTCCCGGCTTTCCGGGACTTGTGCCCCACGCTAGGGCCACTCCGAAGAGTTCATTCCTCCGTCTCCGATGATTTCCCCTCCTCGGAGGCTCCCCCCGGGCTCAGCAGAAGGCAGATGCCAGCAGAGCTCTCCGGTCGATACCTGCTCCGGCCACCCCGTCCCTCCAGCCCGGCCCCGGAGAGGCTTCACGCCCGAGGCGCCGCCGGGAGCCTCTTTTCCTGCAAACAGAGAAGGAAGATGCGCTGTCAGATCCCGGACCGAGAAACGAAAACAAAGGTGTTTTGCCCGGGCAGCAGCGCCACCGTGTCCCGGTACCCCCGGCAGCTCCCCACGGTGCCCCCGGCCTGGAGGCGGCGCTGCCCGGGACGACCGAGCCGGGCAGGGGGACCCCGGCCCCCCCGATCCACCCCTGCCCCGCAGCCATCACTCGCCGTATCAGCGAGG
>VZTN01025418.1:14168-24644 GCA_013400515.1 Erpornis zantholeuca | reverse complement strand
GAGCAGTCCCGGGTGTGTTGGTCCCACCGGGTCTCCAGGCCCACGTGCCCGGGTCCCTGCTGGGCCCGGTACCCGAGCCGGGGCGGGCACCGTGACCCGTGCCCGGCGGTAACAGCCCCGACCCAGCCGGGCGAGCCCCGCGCATGCCGGAGCTGTGTGAAGGATGTTTCTAGAAACATGGAATCCCAGAACGGGATTCGGCTGGAAGGGACCTTAAACACCATCTAGTTCCAGCAGCCTGCCATGGGCAGGGACACTGGCAGAGTTTGTGGTGGAGGGCTCAGATCGTGCCTCGTGGGCAGTAGGGTCCTGTCCAGCACGGGGGTTTCTGGTGGGACCACACAGTGTTCGGGTTGTCGTTCCCACCCCAGAGTCCCACCCTGCACTTCCTGCCCCAAGCTGAATGGTCTCGGTCATTGGTACCATCTGCCTCCAGCTCACCGACACACCGGGTGTGCAGCTTGGGCTGATGTTGTGGAAATAGTGAGGCTTTTCCAGCCCAGCTTACCAGGACTGAGGATATCAACCCGGTAACAGCCCGGTGCCATCTCTGTTACATGGCCGAGGACGAGGGCAGGGCAGGATCTGCAACCACAAAGCAGCCAATACCAATTCGGGCCATACCCAGAAGGTCACAGCCAGCGCTGGTGCTGGTGCCAGCAGAGGAGGGTGCTGGTAGTGCTCTGCCACTCAGGCAGCCTCTCCATCCCTGCCTGCTGCACACCCAGAGCGCTGAAAGCAGCAGCTAGATCCTTAACCAGTTCTCTTCCTTTCTGAAGGAAGGAATGACTAAGTTAGTAACTAAGTTAACTAAGAAGACTAACCGAGTTAGTCTGGTTATCCCTTGGGGTTTGTGAAACATGAGACTGGATGTTCACAACTTTTCCCACTCGAAGTTTTAGGATTGCACAAGATAGAACAGCAGCTTCCGATTAGCCACAAGTCACAAAAGCGACGTGCAGTGCCAGCTACCAGCTGCACAGACCCCTCGAGAGGCTCTGAAAAGCATCCTGAGCAAATCCCATCCACAAGCATCACATAGTGCTGAGGACAGGGCACCAGCACAGGTCCAGCTCTGGGACCAATGTGCTGGAGGCGGGTGGAGCTGGGTCAGGGGGGTACATCACCACCTAATCGTGGTGCTGGTGGGGTGGTGAGGTGCTGATGTCCGAGTCTAACACTGAGCTGTTTCTTCACAGCAATTCTCGGCGCTGACTGAAGTGCTTTTCCGCTTTCTGACAGAGCCCAAGGAGGTAAGGCAGAACTGGAGAGATGTGTGAGTGCAGCTCTGGTCAGAAACAGAGAAAAGATTGTGTCACTGCTCTTTCTCTTGAGCAGGTAGAAAGGTTTCTGACTCAGCTCTCAGACTTTGCCACCATGAATAAAATCAGCTTGGGCCCCCTGAAAAACATTGTCAAAAGTATTCTTCTGGTACCCAACGGTAAGTGATGTATTTGCATATGCTGCCCTGAGGCCAAACCGTCCCAGCCATTCCTGCAGGGCTTGGTTTGCACAATAAGTGTTAATGGTAGCTAATACAGTGCTTAGCACTTAAGAATCAAAACTTCCCCTTTGGTGACTCTTTGTATTCTTTATACCCTGCCTGCATGCACATTTCACTTAAATATCTGTGCATTAAATGTAGCACAATACTGACAGTGCTTGGTTTAAGCAGTGCCTCTAAATCCCTTTTGCCAGACCAGGGCAGCCTTGTGTTGGCACCGAGTCTCTGCAGGAACTTCCACCCCAGTGACCCAGTGCTGTAATTCCTCCAAGGACAAGCGCTGCTGGAGACAAATAAGACAGTGCACACCCGTTTGGGGTGGGCTGGGGACCCGTGCAGTTCTAGGCCGTGTGAAGGAGACAGCTGATCTTGCAGTCTGGTTCTAGAGAAACACTTCATGTGTCCAGCTCTTTCTCATTCATAACCCGCGAGGAAGAGGTTCAGGGGAATTCCGCTGGAATACCCCACACTCTAGCACTTTATAGGATTACTGTGATGTTGTGGCTGCCGTTTGACATGGTAATGCATCAAACACTCCACGGCACATTCATCCCATTGATCCTTCTTGTTATTAATAGTCCCTTGCTATTACCCTTCAGCCCCGGGTTCCCTGTAGCTTCCTTCACAGCCCTGATGCTGAGCACAGCTGTTTGCTGAATTTGTTTTAAACTTGTTCTTCTGCTCCAAGCCACTTTTCCTATCCAGGAGTAGCAATAATTTTCTTTCCTGGGAGGATTTAATGCGGAATTTGCGTTTTCTCCCATCCTGATTCAGGCCTTGGTGCCCTCATCTTGTCGTTCCTGTGTGTGTGCTCTGACTTCAATCCCGCTGTAACTTTTCCTCATCTCTGGGATGCCACGGACGATGGCAGAACAGATCACAGCAGATAACTTTACCTCTGTGCTATACAGCCGGAAAGCCACGTGGGGCTGGCAGTCTCCTTGAATTTATGAGATGCCTGCTCTTGGCTTCAGAGAGCAGAATCCTTGTAAAGGTCCCTGTGCTGCCTGGGCCCCAGAACAAAGGGGGAAGGCGCAGCGGGGGAAAGTGTTATATGCACACGTTCACACCCATCATCCCAAACACAGCAGGTAGGTCAAATTAGCAGCCCGCCAGCCTTAACAGTTCTCCTTTAACAAGCAAAGCGGCTACAGGAGAGAAAGCAGCAGCTTCAAAACATAACCGCTGCCGCTGTTCCCATGGATACCTGCAATGGGATCTCGCCCTCTCCCAGGCACTCCCAGAGCCCGGACTTTTAAAGCACCGGGCATCTGCAGAGACCAGCAGGCACGACTGGGTTTCCGATCTCCGAGGAGCTGTGGTTTGCTTCAAAACACAGCTCAGAAACAGAGGCTTTCCATCGCCGGGTCCCGTCCCTGCCTCTATTTGACCCAGTAAAGTTTGGTTTGACTCAATAAAAAGTGATTTTTTTTTTTTTCTTCTTTGTGGTGTTTGTTCAGGTGCCCTGAAGAGGAATTTGTCTTCTGAACAAGTCAGAGCAGATTTTATTGCTCTAGGTAGGTCACGTGATTTCCACTAAATAAAAGATAATTAATATTTATCACATATAGTAATTTCATATGGTTTCCACCCACAGGCCTCAGTGAAGAGAAAGCCAGTTATTTCGCAGAACAGGTATTCATCTATTTTTGCTTGTTTCTAAACTAAAAAAATGTCAGTTCTGTGAGTGGGAACTCATAAAACCCCACTGTGCTCCTGAGACGTGTCGGCACTTTGGGTATTTTCTTCAAAACCAGCTTGGGATTTTGAAATGAGGATCCTCAAAGAACTAATAAGGAGCAGTTTGTCTGATCATACCTCTGGTTTGCCAAGGGCCTCTCCCCCATCAGTGTCACAGTTCTTGCACTGCTGTGTGGCTTTCAAGTGATGTTTTTGTGCTTCCCATGCTTTGAGCCCCGAGGTCATGCAGTTACACGAACACATGGCTTTTTGCACAGATATTGTTACACTGAACCAGTGCTAAAACAAAACCAGTGAGTTTCATTTACAGAAGTGACAGGCCAGATGGAAATCCTAGCAGGGCTCAAACACCTCTGAAAGCCCTCCTGACCACATTAGTTCTGTCTTTACTCTGGGTTTCTGCCATCCTCTGCCTTTGCTCTGACTCTTGTTGAAGTTTCAGGTACAAACAGAGGCCTCTCTGAATTAATTGCTGGTGTGTATTTTGCTCTTGTAGTGGAAGGTGAATTCCCCCACCCTAACACGCCTGGCTGTGGGTCAGACACTGATGATTAACCAGCTGATAGATATGGAGTGGAAGTTCGGAGGTAATAGAGCTACAACATAAACTGGAGGGGTTGGGAAACCCAGCAGCAGCTCTTGGCTAAATAACATTTTATTTCACCTCTTAACTAACAGATTATCTGCCTTCTCTTCTTTCTGACTCACAGTGACTGCTGGGAGCAGTGAGCTGGAAAAAGTGGGAAGTATCTTCTTACAGGTAAATCTCCCACATCACAGAGTTCAGCTTGTAGTGCAGTTGAGGAACAAGCTCCAGCGAGGCATGTGGGAAGCACTGGCTGTGAGGGGAAGGAGAGGGAAGCTGGGTCTCACAGGAGCAGGCTCTGTGACTGCATCTTCAGTCTCCAAGTGCTGCTGCCAGCAGAGAGCAGACACGCTGCTGTTTGTTTCTCCTCTGAAGATGTGAGGTATCACAGAAACATGGCCCATTCTGAAAAGCTGTTCAAAAAGCTCAGTTTAGCAAAGGTCAACCATCTTGGGGAGGGAGGGAAAGTGGGATCAAGGACTTCCAGAGATCCTCCCAATGCCCAGGGAATCTGTTCCTACAGTGACCCTTCTTAAAAAGTCTGTCAAAGATGTGTGTGCTGTGCAGCAGTCAAACTCACAGCGGAGTTGTGCTCTGCTGTCCTCTCCTGGTGCTCAGGTTTCTGAACTAAAATACCTCTGCTTTTCCTTTCCCCAAGCTGAAGCTGGTGATTAAAAAGGGGAGCCAATTGGAAAACGTGTATGTTGGTGAGTTAACAGTTCTGGACAAGAGGGAAGCACAGGAAAGCTGTAGTTTGAGGCTCCGGGTGTTGCTGGGGGTAGGGGAATATGGGGGCAGACCCAGGGTGGGGTCACTGCAAAAGCATCACTGTGGCTACTTCTGCCCTGGCCTCTCCATGGCTGTGGCTGCTCCTGCCACAAGCACTCTGGAAGTGTTTAGGAACACTGACTTTTGGGCATCTTCACATCTGTGCCTCAGTAAACACAGATCTGCCACTGGGCAGCAAGGCTGAGGAGAAAAGTGATTTCCAAGTATGGAATGCTGTTGGGAGATCCCATCCCAGGGGAGATCCCAGCCTGTCCCCCTGGCAGCCTGGCTAGCATAAAGAACCAGCTGCTGGGAATCACAGTGGCTAATCCTCCCCAGCTTAGGTGAACATGAGTCGCTCCATGGTAGCACCAGAACAGCTTTGCCAAGGTTGGAAGTGTAACCTAAAATCTAAGACTTGATGCCTCTTTTATTTTTTTCTGCAGAGTTAACTTTGCCCCAGTTCTACAGTTTTCTGCATGAAATGGAACGGGTCAAAACCAGCCTGGAAAGCTTCAGCTGAAACTGCATAGACCTGAGCCGACATCTGTCCAGGATGTTTAATTCCTTCTCATGGGCCTGCAGATCTGCTCTTTCCCAGCTGACTCTTCACACCCTGATAAGAGGAGACAAGCTGTGCAATGAGCAGTGGTGTCATGGCCCAGCAGGACCCATCAGTCCTTTAGAACCTGAAACTTGGACTAAGTTTCAGCTTTTTCAAAGCACCTACAAGTCCACTCATCTCTTTTTTTTTTTTTTTTTTATTATACTATTATGAGAATCTGTGGTCAGAAGTGATGTGGATACATTTACTAAAATAGCAAAGAAATAAACCCATTCCCATCCTGCTCCATTTGTATCAGAATTTGATTTTGTGAGAAAAAGAGAAACAGGAGCAAAGAATAGTTTTTAAACTTGAAAGAATTAAGCAGAGAGGACAAGGAAAGCAAGGAGAGCATATAACCTGGGGAATCACTCAGTGCTCCCTTCAAGTCTCTCCCTTCTCTTGTATTAAGAAACATGTTGATTAGCTTCTTCCCAATTGTGCCTCATTATGGAAAAGTATCTCAGTGGTAGGTGATTTTAAATCTTAAACAACCAAACAGCTGCCTCTGTGCACAGGGGGAGAACATCTCGGGGGGTGATGAGATAAATCTTGTTTGGATGTGCTGCTCTTTAATCTGCAGCCTGTGTGACATGGCACAGTCAGACTCAGCCCGTTTCCCGGTGGACATATGTCCAAACCCCGTGAAGTCCCATTAGCTTGACTCTTCAGTTGTCTGAGGGCGAGGATGAGCTCTTCATCAGGAAGCAGAGGGGTGCTGCGACCCACCTGAGGCAGTGGGTGATGTTACGGTCTCTGAGGTTCCTCTCCTGTCCAGACTGTTGAGTTGTCCAGCAGCCTGAGCTGGCTCAAGTGTCTCCCACAGTACAGGGACAAAGGAAGCTCCTCTTGCAGGGCACATCCCAAGGCATCTCTGTGTCCCTGGCATACACAGCGGTTCCAGTGAAGGGAATAAACCACATTACCAGGGAATATCCCAGTCAGATGCTCTGTTTTCAGCCTCCACCTGAGTGGATTCACTGTCCCAGAGCATCCTGTCAGTCTGCTATGAGTCTCCCTGCACCAGTAGCTGCTTCCAGTTAAACCCATCCCAAACAGACCATTTCTGTGAGAAAAGCACCACAAAGCTCCCTTCAACTCACAGCTTCACCCGTGGGTTTCCAGCACTAAGTGTCCCCGCACTGCATTTCCTGTGGTGCTGCAGGCGTGACTGGGAACGACAGCAGGCACAGGCTGAGCCATATATTTGGGAAATGGGGAATCCTGCTGGCAAACCCAGGAATGGATTTATTTATTTCCCCACATATCAGATCAGTCACAATAATTTCAAGCTTTGTCACATGTTTACTGTAAAAATGAAAAAAAAAACAAAAAAACAAAAAACAAAAGCCTTTGAAATAATGTTCTACAGAATATTCTGTCTCCTTTTGGGTGGCAGGAAAAGCTATTTAAGGGAGGAAGCAGCAGTCCAAAAGGCTGCTGCTTTCTCAAGACAAAAGCAATTTTTTTTTTCCTCTACGTTTTCTGCTGCCTGTTCCCATTATTTCTCCTCACCCTCCCAGTGCCAGGGCGGCACCACTCAGCCCTATCCGGTTACGTCGGGAGGTGGCCACGGCACTGCGGCGGAGATGCCAGGCTCGGTTGTGGGTCAGGAATCCACCGTCCCGCAGCGCTCCTCCCCCTGCCCGGTGGGGATTAAGCCGCTCAGGGCTGACGCACGCCGAGCCCGCTGACCCCGAGTGCAGGGGTCACCTCCATGCTGCTCCGCGGTCCCCACGGGCAGCTCTGATCCGGCGGCGTTTGCGCCGCGTTGTGACCTTGCTGCTGCCAGGGACCGCCATCGCCCTCTCATCCCCCGTGCTTGGCTGTGCGTGAGCCGAGCTGGCAGCCCCACGGGGAAGGGGTGGAGGGGGGAGCCTGCTCCAGCGGCACTGGCACGGGGTGATGCCAACCGTGAGGGAATCGGGTCACCCTCCCAATGGGGCCGGCCAGGAGCGAGGATGACTCCGGGACAGAGCGTGGCAGCCATGCCTCCCCTGCACGGCACGGCCTCGCCGCCGGCACAGGGAGTGATGGCCAATGTTCAGAGCCCTGCGCCGGGGCCTGGCAAGCAGCGGGCACAGCTGGCACAGGCACGGGGAGGGCTGAGCTGGGACCCAGCCGCAGCGGGAGGGAAGGAGCGGCCGCGGTGCCCGTTTCGCCCGGGTTTCCGGGCGGCCCCGCGGTGCTCGTGTGCGCGGCCCCTTCCGCCTGCCCGTCAAGCCCAGCCAGCCGAGAGCTAATCTCGGCGGGACAGCGGGCGCAGGGGAAACAGGGGCCTCTCACCAGCCTGGGGTGCAGCTAACCGTACTCCTGCAGCTGTTTGCCTCCCCAAGGCCTTTCCCGGCCCATTTCCTCTGGGGCGGCCGTGCCACAGCCCCCTCATCGCTGTCCCTGCTGCGTGGGGACACGTGGGCCCTCCCGGCTGCAGAGGGGCAGGGGCAGCTCGGCCGTGCCAAAGCCACACGCAGTCACCCCCTGCATGCTCAGATGCTCGTGCAGCTCCTCTTGCAGCACTGAGGACTCTCTGCTGCCTCAGGGGCCACCTTATCACACCCCAGGCAGTGTGTCCTGAGTGCAGGGGAGGTGGCAGAGCGGCCCCAGCAGCCAGGCTGCAGTGGGGATCCTGTGCTAGCAGGCATCCTCCGACTCATCCCCGCCAGCTCCAGCAGCGCAGCAGAGAACAGGGGCTGCACTCTAGGGTCTGTCAGTTCCCAGCATGGATTCAATGCTGCTGTGATTCTCAGCCATGTCAGACGCTAACGACCAAGGGAACGGAGATGTTTTCAGATGAAGCATCTTCTCCCCACTGGAAATGCCAATGTGGCTCCCTTCACATGTGAAGGAACCCTCCAAACCCTGAGAACAAAAGCCTCTGCTCAGAGGGACCAGAGCAGATGTGGGCTCCACTTGTGCCTGCAAGCCCATGGGCAGGCAGGAAAGGAAGGAATTGGGGCTCCTCACGGCTGACTCTGCCTGACCTTGAGCAGATCGTGTGGGAACTGACAGAGCTCCTCTGGGACATCCTGGTTTCCACAGACCTCTCCAGGAGCCACACCATGCCAAGGGCTTTCAGCTTGGTCTGTATCCCTGTCTCAACTTACCCATTTGCAAAGCAGAGTGACAAATCTTGGGGCTGGCCCACAGCTGAGAGGGAGCCATGGCAGGTGAGACAAGCCAGGGAGCAGAAATGGCAGGTAAGGGCCTCAAGGCAGCTGGAGCTCAGCCCAGTGCTGAAGAAAATCCTGACCTTCCTCACCTCATGCCGTCCTCTTCCCCAATTCCTCCAGATTTTGGGGTGATGCAGCACCCAGCAAAAACAGCAGCTGTGAACTGCAGCTTCCCAAATTGCTCTGTCTGCCTGGGAACAGCAGCCCTGAGCATGCTGGAGGGCCTCAGGGCAGCAGCACCACCCTGCTGTGCCACATGAATCCTTGGGGACGGAGACACACAGGGGCTGAGTGGGGCTCCCTGGGGCTCCCATGGCGCTTGCCATCTCCTCTCCGGAGCAGACAGGCGATGGTGGCACCGTGCTGGAGCTGAGGACGCCCAGGGATGAGCCCTCAGCCTGCCTTGAGACAGGATTCTGTACCCACTCTGCTTGGAAAGGGGGAGGGCATCCCACCCTGCCTGCAAAACGGAGCTGCTGCTTCCCATTCTTGCAGGAGGTGGGGGAAAAGACCAGTGGTGTCCAAGGCAGTGGAAATATTCCTAGCATGTCGTCTGCTCCTAAGCCTTGCCATCTCTCTAGGCAGTTCTTTGTCCAAGCACACTGGGAACAATTGGGGTTGCTCAGCCAGACCGCAGGCTGTCGATCAGCAGAGGGAATGAATGCTCCAGCATACGGAACCCATCTTCTCCCACAGCAAGGGGAGGTGCCCACCAGAAACCAGCCTGTGGCACAACAGCACAGGCAGAAACAATGCCCGGGCACCCATGCCACTGCCAGCCCCGGGAAGGGGGGGTGGGTGCTGCCCAGCCCATCCAAGGAACAACCGAGTGGGAGGGGGTGGCTGGGCATCCCCAGGCAGTATGCGGGGCTGGGGGTGGCATGGTTGGCACAGCCATGGTGACAAGGGCTCTGTGTGATCCCCCACTGCAGGTGGCTGAGGAGGAAGAGCTGAGTCTTGGGGGTCAGAGAGGAGCCCCCAAGCTGTGGGATCGGGGCTTGGTCAGCCCCTCTCAGCATCCAGCACCTTCGGGGAATCCTATCCAGAGCTGATGGCACTTACTCCCTTCCAGGCACAGCTTCACAAAGGATGCCAAGCCCTGCGCTGACAACACATCCTGTCCTCAAGAGCCTGATCCAGCTTCTCCTCTCCACGACACCCTGAGCAGCCACGGGCTGGTGCGTGGCGGGGGGAGCACCCACCAGCCACCCGCTGAGGCAGCTCAGCCCATTTCCCAGCACTCGGCTCCAGTTTATAGGGCTGCTCTGTCCCAGGGGCATCACTGCCACCGCTAACGAGGTTATCCCAGACCAGGCACCGACAGAGAGGGAAAGCAGGGTTAACCCTTGTGCCACTGACACATCCCACAGCACTGGGCAACGGCTTTGCTTGGAAACGAGCTCTTAACAAGCCCCAGTGGTGATGGGCGGCTGTGAAAGACCAGGTGAGGATCCCCATGCCATTCCCATGCCAGCCCTTGCACCACAGCATCTGTCCTCTTGGAGCAGCCCCATACCCACGAGAGCAGCACCAAGCCCTGGGGCCACACCTTGCACCCGATGCCCACGGCAGCAGCAGAGAAAGGACGGTGCATGCCCCCATCGCGTCCCCACCCCTCAGCTTTGTTTCAAATTGACAGCTGCGATGTGGATAAGGAGCAGGATGCAGCCAGGGTGCGGGCAGGAGACGTTGGGTGGCCGAGGCCGTCGCTGCCCACAGGGACACAGCACCGCTCACATTCCTGCGGGAAAATGTGAAGGCTGCAAGCAAGGTCAAGGGCCCTTCCCTCGCTGGGACTCGGCGTCACGGCAGCACCGGGGTGGCCTGACCCGCCGTCCCGCGGCGCTGGGACTGTCCCTGCGTCCTCACCCCACCGCCCCCCATCTGCGGGGCTGGCCGGGACACGCGTGGGTGCTGGCAGCGCTCCCCAGGGATCACCAACGCGGGCAGCCCTGTCCGCCCGGCTCGGCAGCCCCGAGGGGGGGAGATTGGGGTGGGATCCCCAGGCAAGGCCCCTCCGTTTCCACCCCCGCTGCTGAGACCCGACAAACTCACGGCAGTGCCGGGCGGTGCCCCCCGCCCCCTCCCCGCCCCCGCCGCGGTGCGCGGTGCGGAGCAGCAGAGGGAGCCAGAGCACCGCGCA
>VZTN01025418.1:0-10386 GCA_013400515.1 Erpornis zantholeuca | reverse complement strand
GCCCTCCCGGCCCTCCCCGGGGCGGCTGGCGGCCGCCCAGCCCGGAGCTGCCCTGCTCCCTCCTCCTCCTCTCCTACTTCTCCTCCTCCCGCGGGCGCAGCCCTGTCTAATCCCACGGGTGTCAAATCCACGCTGCGGCTTTGGCCGTGGCGGGGCCGGAGCCGATCCGATGGGGCCGGCGGGGAGGACGAGGGGAGGAAGGCGCGGGATGCTCCGGCGGGGGCACCCGGCCGAGGCCCCCCTCCCGCACACCGCAGCCATGGCAACGGCGATGGGCTGTCCCAGCCCGGCCGCAGCGCAGTGAAGGCGAGAGGGACGCAGGGAGGGAAGGAGCCGCCGGGCGATTCCTGAGGGGCTGGCACACACACAGCCGCTGGAAGCGACCGGAGCCAATCCCCCGGCTCTCTTTGTGATGCTTCCTGACACAGATTCCCTCTCCATGGCTGACTTTGCAAGTTTCCCCATCCTCTTCCTCTCCTCGCGCGGTTCCTTTTCATGCGACTAAATTATACACGAGAGGAGGGACATGCTGGAAATTCTAGTGACAAAATAGAAATGAGCAGATTTGCGCAGGCGGCTGCAGCCCGGCCGCCTCCGGGACTCCTACGAGCCAAGAGGGACCGGACCTAGTCCCAGGGCAGCAGCATTAAAGCCCGTGAATTTTGAAACCACCGAGGAAAAGGCTTTTCCTGCGGCAGCAGAGAAGTGCGGGCGTGTGGAGCAGGATCGCGGTGGGTGCCGGGACCGCGGTCCCTCCACGCACAGCGTCTGCTGTCCCAGCACACAGCACCCTCGGGGACGGCAGGAGACGCATTCACTTCCCCGGAGAAATGTCTTGTTTGGGAGCCAGTAAAAAATATGCAAATCTGAGAGGGCTGGGCCTCAGCCTCTGAGCAGCCTTTCTCCCCTTCCTCCCCATCCCAGAGCTCTGTGGAGCGAGCTGAGCCCTGGGCAGCCGAGGGAATGGAAAGGCAGAGCCGGGGAAGCGCGGGGGCAGCAGGCGAGGCATGGGATGGGATTTGGTGTGTCACGGAGCAGGACGGGGAGATGTGCGCGGGATAGCGGCTCCTCCAGACCGCGGGCATGCGGAGAAGGCTTTTGCTCCCGCAAGCCGGGGTGGGTGGAGCATGCTGTCACTTTTTGGTGCTGGGCAAGCCCGGCATCGCTGTCGCAGGATTGCTGCCTGTGCAATGAGTCAGGAGCAGCGCTGCCACGTTTTCCTCCTACAGGCAGCGTCCCGTGGCGGGTCGGTCGTGCTCCGCACCGGGACGCGCCCGCACACGCGGTGCTGCTTCAGCTCCGACGCCACGTGGGTGGGTGAATCTCCGACAGCGACTCTCCGGGGAAACCCCTCTGTGGCGAAGGATGAGGACGCCGACCTGCAGCTCGGACGAGATGTGGAGCGCCTGGCTCAGGCAGTGATCCCACGGGACACGGGCATATTCCTGTGCCTGCGTCCCACCTCCTCTGCCAGACAATGAAACACTGCCCTCCTTCCCAAGTCGCAGCAGAACAAATAAAGCAAGCGCCATATGGTGCCAAGACACGTTGGAAATGGGGCCAAGCCCAGGAGGTAGGGGAGGTGGCAAGCCTCCATCCCCACACCAGTCCCCATCGCCAGCTCCAAGCCAGGGCTGTCCTTGGGGGAGCCCTGTGCCCGCTCCTCCTCTTTCCCCCTGCAGCCACTGCCCCGCTGCCAGGCACAGCTCTGCATTTCAGCCGTGGCTTTGCCTGCAGTCCTGGGGGAGCACAGAAACCAAAGCTGTCCCTGAGAACACTTTTTCCTCTAAGGGCTGGCCCAGGGACACAGGTGTCACCACTGGACTGGCACTGGGTTGTCAGGAGATAATGCCCTGCACCCTGCCACGGGACAGGACACCCTGCTACCTCTCCCCCACAATTACAAACAGGAGTGGGCACCACAGACAGCTTGTCCCCTAAAGCCCCTGCAGCCCAAGGGCTGGAGGAGAAGCCTCCCAGTTGCTCCAGGCCACCACAGATACCCCACTGCAAGAAGAAAGTGGCACCATGTTTCTGCCTGTCACAGCAATCCTCCTGCCTGGATCCTCCCACAGCCCTGCAGCTCCTGGATACCCTGTGTATTTTCAGGCGAGTCACCTCCAAGCACAGGCACCCAGCAGTGAGGTACCTCCCAGGGGACTTGAGCACCCTATGGCAGGGCTTTCAGAGGCGCTGAGCGCCTGCAATTCCCTGCAGCCTGCTCTGTGGAACAGAGCACATCCCTCCGAGAACCCAGCCTGTCCTGACTGCCCAAGGCCTGACTCAGGACAGCAGATCCCAGAGCTTCCTTGGGGGCAGGATATGATGAGCTCCTGGGGGAAGAGGGGGGCTCCAGAAGCCCCTCACACTCTAACAGGCCTTCTGCATGTGTGGCAAGCAGATGCCAGCCTCGTCTGTGCCTGGGAGCCACGTCACAGAGCTCATATGGCACCTACCCACCTGCCACCTCCATTCACCCCTTTCCCTGTGCAAGGGCCTCCAAAAGGGAAGCACCTGGTTCTGTCCTCCGGGTTGAATCAAAGTGAGAATCTCTCAGAGGTTTTGTAGCCACAGGGCTCAACTCTCTCATTGCAAATGTGAGCAGATCATTTGCACCTGAGTCACAGAGATGAGAATCAAGTAAGTTGTGCAAGCAAAGGACTTCGTTGAATCATACACAAAAATGTTGGAATGATAAGGATCAGACAGGACCCAGGAGTAGCCCACAGATCTCTCCATCTCTGTGCCATCCTCCTTCCTACTTTAAAGAGGCAGCACTGCCTGATGGAGTGTCTCATGACCTGGCTCCATCCCTCCCTATCTATGCTCCCATGACCTGGCTTCATCTTCCCTCCCCCACCTATGGAGCCTCTGGGAATGCTCCACACCAATGAGTGCTTGACAGCTGCTCTGCAGATCCAAAGCACGGTGTGAAAATAGTATTTTTTATTGACAATGTTATAGGTAATGAGAAAAGCAAGAGGCAGCCTTGTCCTGCACAGCCTACCTGGATTCCTGTGGAGTGAAAGTGGATGTGGCAGAGGGTCCCAGCCATGGTGGTGTTTGCTGACCAATGGCTGTGGAGGTCTGCCCTCATCCTGGTCCCAAGCTCCACTTGGGCTTCTTGCCCACCACGTGTTGATAAACAGAAAAAAATGTACAATGGCTGCATTGAAGTTCCCAGTTAAACAGAATAGCAGTGGCTGCTCAGAAGGGGAACTTCTGCATATTCTTTTGCTCTGTTAATTCAGAGGTGGGACTTGCTGAAACAGGGACAATCCCCAGGGCAAGATCTGGATATTTGAACACCCCCAGGGTGAGATCTCAGACAGGGTTAAATGCCAGCAGGCAAAAGAGCAGCAGCAAGCTCAGGAACAAATGGGACACAAGTATTTTGGGGCAGACTGACAGCTAGGACCAGGGGAAGGAGTTACTGGGAGGTGTGGGGTTAGGGCATGGCATGCTCCAGCACATGCAGCTGCAAGGCGAGGCCAGGGATCCCAGGTGGATCACCAGGTAGTGGCTGGCAGTGGGCTCCACAAGAGGCCAGGAACCCTGACAGGATCACCAGGCAGCAACTGGCAGCAGGCTCTGCTGGAGGCTGAGGATCCAGCACTGGCACCACAGCCACACACAGAGGACAGTGCCCGGCTGCTGCAGGGTGAGCAGTGGGCACAGCTGAACCCAGCAAGTCACCAAGCTGCAGGCAGCAACAGCACAGGCAGGGACAGCAGGAAGGAAGCCCAGGCAGGGAAAACAAGCAGGGGAACACACAGAGGGTGTGCAGGCAGGGAGTGCAGGCAACAGTGCCGGCAGTGGCAGCACACTCTCTCTCTACCTAGGGGAGAACCAGGGAAAGCCTTGGGTCCACGCTGTGATCCAGTGTCTTGCTGCTTCCCAGGTTCCTGACGGTGTGACAATCCCGGGAATCTGCAGCCTGGTTTGTGCTGAGTTGGCGGGGTCCTGCTCAGCAGCAGCCAGGTGGGATCCTGTGCCTGGAGGAGACACGGCAGGATCAGCCCAGAGCAATCTGTTCGGTTAGAAGTGGGTGGTGAATTAACGGCAATGGGAGGACTCCCCGATAGCTCCAAAGTGGGGCATCCGCAACAATCCGAGCTCTAACGAGCCTCGAGAAGGCTGGAGCCCTCCGTGCCATTTCATCTCTGCTGCTCTGCGTCGGATTTCCCAGGAGCCCTGCAGCCTCGGCCACATTAATTATGCAAATGAAAAGGTGATGCCAACTCACCATCCCTCGATAGGGTCCCCGTGAGTGAAGTTGGGCCCGAGCACCGGGCGCTGCCCTGGCTGGGGCAGAGAGGGTCCGGGAGCACACCAGGCAGGATGGATGTTTGCAATAATTATCCAGTCATCCCCTTCAAGTGTACTGCAGCCATAGCAACAGACAGATGTTCTGTCCCAGCCAGAGTCCGCAGCGAGCTGGGGAGGGAAGCACAAAAATTAACCCGTTCAGCCCTAGGATGGCACAGAATCCACTTTATCCTGGGATAAAATCCACACTTGGATGTCCCTGAGGAAACCAGGCAAAAACCCGATCACACAGTCCCCAAATTAATCCAGGATAAATTGCCCCAGTGCTCTCTTGGCCACTGTCTGACACAGAAAGTTGAATGAGAATCAGCAGCATCCTATGCAATGGGGTCTGGCTCTGGGAGGGCTCTGCTGTCTCCTGTCCCACACGGAAGTAGCCTGGCTGAAGCTCAGCATCTTCTGGGGGCGATGCTGCAGGTGAGGCTTTTCAGCTCTGCTGGAACTCAGCCTTTGGAGAGGGATGGATGGCACCAGGAACTTGCTCAGGGACAGCCACAAACAGCTCTGCTGTCAACACCCACACAGTGGCCTCAGCACAGACCCTGCTGGGCACCCAGGCAGCAGGGGAAGGATGGGCCACATGGACCAGTGTATACTTTTGAGTTAACAGCTGGGTCAAAGCCTTTAAAGTATTTGGAGGTGGGATGCAGCCAGACCGAGGAATAGCTGGCATTTCATTATCCTGCTGCTGTACAAGTTCCCAGGATTCAGCCTGAGCCCATTAAATCTCACCCAGAAATATTGCCACAAGGGCTCTTGTGCCCCGCAACACACCAAAAATGTAAACCCAGCTTTTCCTGGGGCCTGCTGAGCAGACAGCACTCCCCAGGCACAAGGTGTCTTCTTCACCTGCCAGGAATTCCTTCCAGCACTGGCATTTAAATGTTGTAAGGTAAAGGCCAGACCCCCCATGGACCTCACAGTCCCCTTCTGGAAGGATCAGAGCTGCCCACCCCAGCTCTCCCCTCCTGTGCCAGCTGTGCTTAGGGGTCCTGCAGAAGCAGCAGGGTTCCTCAGAAAGCAGAGCAATCCCCTGACCTCAGAGCAGGCTCATTGGAAAGCCCCATCCAGGTGTTTGCAGCTGCAGACGCTGCTGGAGTGTACCCATGCTGAGGATTTCAAAGGAGGGTGAAGGGGCTGGGTAGGACAGCCTGAGCAGATGTGCCTGGAGTAACAGATCACACCTGGAAAAAGGGAGAGGACCCTGTTCTGGCCTGCTGGAGGAAGACAGATACCCCCCCCCCCACAGAATCAGAGAATCATGGAATCACAGAACTGCAAAGGATGGAAAAGACCTCTAAGAGCATCGAGTCCAACTGTTAACCCAACACAACTGTGAGAGGTCACAGGAACAGTCTTACTTCTTAAACTGTAAGACTATTTTTGGTTCATATTCCTTCCCTCTTGTCCTCTGCCACACAGACAATGAGATCTCCAGCTTGCAGAGGGCACCCCAGCTCCTCCCGGCTGCTCCCGGCGCGCCTGCTGACAGCTTGTGCCACCATAGCACAGCCTAGCCTGGAAATCTGTGGTCTCCTGGTTGGTTGGGGCTTTTTTTTTTCCCTTTTTCCTCCTGAAGAGAAAAAGCAGGGAAGGGTGAATTTGCTGGTCTTGAAACTGAGGGAGACGTGGCATCATGTGCAGTCACAGAGGATGTGGGCAGGTGCCATCAGCCTTCCCCACGCAGCTCTGGGAATGGAGCTCAGCCCTGCTCTGCAGCTCTCTGGCTGTTCCTGCCCGGGCTCCCACACAGCTCTGGCAGCTGCTGGGTATTTCGGTTCTTCCCCACAGCGCCAGGCTACCCCACTCCTTCTGTGGCTCTTCCCCCAAGCACATCAATCCAGTGGCCACGTGGTTTGACTCCCAGCCCGCTGAAAATGTGCTGGAGACAGAATAAGAAGGTGGGAAAAATGTCTGTTATTTCCACAAATTTGCTGTCCATTTGTGACTCCGGCTGCTCTGCTTCTCTTAGTCCCAGGCCTCTCCCAAGCAGAAGCCCCACCAAATGATGCTTGGTGCTGTGATATGGACAGCAATCCAAGAGGCTCCAGAAGGAATTCACGGTCCTTGCTGACTTCCCTGAGCTGCTTTGACTTATTATCTGACCTGGATCTAAATTGGGTTTTGATTAAAGTCAAGAATAATTTTACTTAGGAAAAAACCTCATTGTTTAGGCTCAGAGTTAGTAAAAGCTACAGGAGAATTAAATCTGATTTCTCACTTTGGGGACAGAGACCCTGACAGGACCCCTGACAGTGCCCAGTGCCTGCTGTGAGCCACAACCTGGCCAAGCTCCTTTTTGCTACCACCAGATTCTCTTCCCAGTTCTTCTCTGAGGAACTCCTGTAGACTTTGATGGCTCCAATGCTTGGTCAGCATCTCCTCAAGTCAGACACATGGTTATCCATGGTCTGTTCATTCTTTCTCATCTTGTCCCAAGGTGGTGCCAGGGTTTAGCCCATGTCTAATCTCCAGTTGTCCACAAATATGTCTTCTCTCAGCATCCATTTCTCAGAGATCAGGGAGCTGAGTCATCTGTGTAAGACACTCTCCTCTCTCCTGAGCAATCCAGCAAACTCTCTCTGCACTAGTTTTGGGCTACATTCTCTCAGTGTGGCTCACCAGAACCAGGTGGCAGCCCAAAGCATCTCTAGAGCCCTCATACTTCTCTATGCCTCCCTTGAAATAAATCTCCCAAGACAACTTGGGATCACTCTCCTTTTCCATTCTGCTGGTGGATCACAACTACCCAGATGGTGGATCACTGTTCTCCTGTCAGTGGATCACAGGTCTCCCACCCACCCTCAGGCAGGTGAACGTCTCAGATGCAGACTGAGAGACACACAGGTTCCCTTTGTGTTTGATGGGAAGAATAATGCAGTTCCAGTGAACAATTCAACTCACTCCACGGGGAATGCTCAGAGGATGGGGATGAATGGTTTCTGTAGGTGCCCATTGTCTCATGCCGACTGTAGAGACAGTTGAGACAAACCAGGTACCCCTGGCTGTCCAGCTGGGAATGTGAAGTTACAAGAGCCAAACATCATCCGTAGTAATCCCATAAGCACCTCAACATCCTCTGTCCCTCCCCAAGGAAGCACTCTGGGATGACAGCAGAAGTGATGATTATCAACTCTGAGTTCACTTTGTGTTGCTTGGCACCAAACAATGTCTGTGAGTGGCTTGGATGCTCCTGCACCCACCCCTCTGTCTGGCTCTGATCCCACCCAGCAACACTCAAGGGCAGTCAGTAAATAGTTCCAGTTTTGGCTCTTCTCAAGTGTAAGTCCAGATGCTGGCCAACAAGACCAGGTGTTCAAGGCCAAGTTGGACAGGGCAGGGGGGCTGGTACAAGATGATCTTTAAGGCCCCTTCTAGCCCAAACCATTCCATGTTTCTATGATCTCAGGAGCATTTTATAGGATGTCTCTGGCAGCATGGCAGGATTTCTTCCCATTCTGTATGTTGTTCAGACCTCAGTAGGTCACAACTGCTTTGCCCTGTGCATGTCCAATTCCCGGTCCAGCTGAGCACTTCTGTCAGAAGACCAAAAATTTATTTAGAACAAACTTGCAGGAAATTAGAAAGGCACCTCAAAGAGAAAAGAGTAGCAGAGTGCTCAGATAAAACCCAAATCCAACCTTATTTTTAATACAATATAAATAGCAGTGGACCTGGAGTCACCACATTTGTCTATAAAAAAGCCATCAGCAGACACCCCGTGCTGGACACACCCAGTACGTGACAGCCTGAACCAACAGCTGAAGGTCCAGCACCACCAAACAATTCCACTCTCCTTTTTCTCTACCTTTAAGGACAAGAGTGCCTCAACATCGTGCATTCTAATCTGGAGTGTCATGAGATTGCTCAGGCAGTGCAAATTAAACCCTCATTGAATCCATGCTGGACTGGACCTAAAATATTGATCTGAACCTTCAGGCCAGGTGTGAATGGTCTGCCCCAAATCCTCACTCAGAGGGCATCAGTTCTTGGTGTGACTGGCCTTGCATTCACAAACTGGGGAAACTCACATCCATGCTCACCAGAGAGGGACCCTCTGCATTGCTTTAGAAGTGGACCCCAAACCTTCCAATGGTTGGGCTGAGGTAGGAGAAGACTTCTGCCCCTTCCTATGGTGCTGCAAGAGGACATTCCCTTTGCACTGGCTCCTCATTAGATCAACTGCAAGGTGGAGAATTGGTGACCTCAGTGAGGAAGTCTGATCATGGTGAAAAACGCAGCATCACTCCTGGGTGATGGGTGGAGCAACTCCTCAGCAGAAGCAAAATGTTCATTTGCTCCCTTCCTTGCTCAACATCTCCTGCAAAGTGGCTGGACTCCAGAAACGGGATTTACCATGGCTCTCCTGGACATCCAATGGTCCCCACATCTCTCACAATGCTGATTCACCAAGTTCTCATAGGATCCCCCACAGGCTCCCCCGTGCCAGCCACCTTTGAACAACAGCTCAGCCAGTCACTGCTTTGTTTGGGACAAGAATGCCAGGGGCTGGATCAGGCTGAGAGCTGAGCCTGACTTTATCCACGAAGTCGTTGTGAGAAGTTGCCTGCTGAACCCAAATTCTGCAGAACATCCTTTTCTTTTCTGCCATTTCCATCCACTCACGACTCCTCACAGCTATCCCTGGAAAAAGCCACGCTCTCATGGCTGGCTGAGGCTTCAGAGGATGTCCATCCTGTTCATAGTGGTCATCAGAAATACTGCAGCACACCAGCGAGTTCCTTTAGGCATCCTGCACAATGTGCCTTGGGGTGAAATTCCACAAGGAGGAAGACCCTCTGCGCTCCCCAACTTCGTCGCCAGTGGCATCGTGCTGGGCCCAGAGCAAACTGATTGGTAACACTGAGAATTTTTTGAGGCTTGTCCACATATCCAGTGGGACAGGGAGGGTCAACAGTGCCAATGCTCCAGTGTCATGGACGTCCCCTGGTTTCACCATACCCCCTTCTGGCACGGCTAACCCATGGCTCAGCTCCTGCAGCATTCCATTCCCACCTCAAGATCTTTTGGACAGGCACCATGTGACTGGCACAGGACAGTGAAGAAAACTGCCCTTCAGCCATCACATGCCCTCCCCTTTCCCTGTCTCCAGCCTTGGCACATGGCACTGCTGCTGGCTGTGCCCTGGCTGCTCCGATGCCACGCCCAGAACCTCCAGCACTGGTCTCAGACAACTTCCTGACACATCAAATCCCTCCTCCAGGTTTCCACAGTCTCCCGGCTCCTGCACCTACATCCTCATACCAGCCATACCACTGCTGACCATGCAGGCAGCCCTCATATGGACCACTGCTGTGCCCCCGACTTGGGATGGAGCATTTGGCACTGCTGGGTGGGCATGAAGCGCATGTGGCACCGGTGGACAGAGCAGGAGCACATGCATGGCACTGCTGGGTGGGCATGGAGCACGTATGTGGCACCAGCAGGCAGACTGGGACCACATGCATGGCATTAATGGATAGGCAGAAAACACACCTACGGCACTGATGGACAGACTGGGAGCATGCATGTCACAGACAGACAGGAAGCACAGGTATGGGACCAATGGACAGATGGAGCACACGTGTGGCACTCATGGGACACATGTGTGACAGTGATGGACAGACAAGGAACGTGTGGTGGCACCAAGAGGCTGACCAGAAGCAGAAACATGGCACTGTTGGGTGAGCGTGGAGCACACATGTGGCACTAACAACAGACCGGGAGCACATATGTGGCATTGGTGGACAGACAGGGAACACGTATGACACCAACACACGGAAGAAGAGCACACACGTGACACTGCTGAGTGGGCATGGAACATGCATGTGGCACTAATGGGCAGACCAGGAGCACGCATATGGCACTGATGGACAAGCAGCACACGCGTGGGACCAATGAACAGACCCGGAGCACATGCGTGGCATTGATGGGAAGACCAGGAGCACACGCGTGGCACTGCCGGGTGGGCATGGAGCACACATGTGACATCGATGGGCAGACCGGGAGCACACGTGTGGCACCACTAGCATCTCGGCACATGCGTGTGAGCGCCGG
>VZTN01025417.1:99534-115985 GCA_013400515.1 Erpornis zantholeuca | reverse complement strand
TATTAGAGAAGAGATGGTGGGATTTAAAGCCTTTTTGTTATTGCAGTTCAATACTTAATGGTAAAATAATAGGAACAAATAGCAATATTCATTATGTCAAAATGCATTCCTGTTTAGCTATCCTGGAAATTGGGAAAAACTTCACACCCTAAGTTATCTATAATTTATTATATTTTGCATCTGTTGATCTTTCACATTTTAAGTATCACGTATATCTGTTTGAAATACATTTGTTTACTGGTATTTTTCCCTCTGTGTATTCTTGAATTTTTCTTACCGTAGAAAAGAGTCATTCACTGTGTATTATTTTTCCTTATATAGGTAATGAACTTACCACTTTTTCTTATGCAATTAAAGACTATACAGAAAATAAAATCAAGGCACCATTATATCTGCAGATTTTCCCCTTCTAAGTATTTTTTTTAAATACTAATTAAAAAATCCAATATATTTTCATATTGAAGGCTCATAAATTTTCTTGTACCTGTTATTCTGAAGAGGTCTCCTTTACTTATATGCACTGCCTTCCTAAAGTTGTGCTTTTCATAAAAACAGATATGGGAAAAACAAAGATTGAGTATTTCATTATGAGGAATACATTTGACTGTAAGTCAAAGAAAGCAGGTTATAAAATTTCTTTAAAAAAGGCACATAGAAACTTAAGCAAAACATTAATGCTTTAATATGTACTACAAGAGAACCTGATTGTGGGAGCATGATTTAGAATCTCTGTTAAATGTGAAGTCTCATTGTGTGTTTTCTCCCTGCTAGGAGTTAATTCCAGAATTTTACTACCTACCTGAGATGTTTGTCAACAGTAATGGCTATAATCTAGGAATCAGGGAAGATGAAATTGTTGTGAATGATGTTGATCTCCCTCCGTGGGCCAAGAAGCCTGAAGACTTTGTCCGTATCAACAGGATGGTAAGCTGTACTTTAGTTTAGTCTAAGGGGTTCTGTATTTTAGCAGATTCTGGTTTTCTTATCTTTAGAAATAGATTTAGGAAATAAAATAAAGAGTGAAGGAGAATTTGCATTCTGTCTTGCTTGACAGAACCCTTTATTTTACAGTGGACTTTCCTTCTGTGTGCCCAAATTATGGAAAGTTAAATTCAGTTGTTTACTCTGTCATGAGAAAGCATCAGACGTGCATGAGCCTGGCAATACAGGATAGCCTGAAAAATTTATGTCTATTCCTCCTCACCATCTCTACATCAAAAAATAAAAGAATACTATAAATGCTGGTATCTTGAAAACCATCTTGTATTCCTTATTCACCTGAAGATATGCACTTCCAGTTCATCAGAGATGAACTGGAAGTGTAGAAATGTGAACATAAGAAAACAACAGTCATTGAAGAAATTTTGCAGAAGAACTGCTCTGATGTAAATCATCATGAGGCCTCCAGATTTTAAGCAGAAAGAATATTTATGGTACATATATTTTTCTTGAATTTGTTAGACAATTATTTTATTATTGATAAAGTTAATACATGTGTATGCTTTTAATAATTTTTAGAAACAGCAGGATATATTCAGATGCTTTGGCCAGCAATGCTTCAATTTATGGTTCTTTTCTTCCTTAACAGAAAATAGTTCTTCCTTAAAATGCATATTGTCTGTCTTCCTTAAAGAGTCAGTACTATAATTTCATAAGCTGTGGGTTTCCATACAGTTGCAAACCAGTTCAGATTATGCATTATTCCCAATAGTGTTTTTGTGGTACCATTGTAAATCCAGCTGTATTGATTCGTTGGGTTTTTTTCTGATCAGTCTGGTAATTTAGTTTTAAGAACTGTGTATTTAAAGAAAATTGTTCTTCGGGAGTTGATAGAAAAAAATAACTCTATGAAGTTCAGAAGAATAGAAGAATATTATAAAAACAAAACCTACTCCTAGATGTAGATGATGTAGAAGTGTCTTCCATTTAGAAGAATAAGTGGTTTGACATATGTACAACTGTCTCCTAAGGAATTGATGGCCACCTCCTCACTTGAGACATATGAAATGTACTACACAAACCAGGAGAAATGTATTCTGTCATTGACAGATTACTCTGTCATTGACCAGAAGAAACTGAACAACATTTCTTGACTGATTTCTCTTATACTGCATATATTGTAAAATTCTTTTTAAAAACAAGTAAGTGACGCAGCTGATTGAAGTAAATTCAAATGCAATTTTACTGGAAAAGAAGGAGGTGTGCTCAAAGGATTGCTGGAGTCCATTAGAATTCTCAAGTGTGGGATGTGCAATCACAGGTAGGTGTCTCTGGAGTGCCTGTGTCGCTGTGCAGAGCTCTTTTTTGGGTTGTGGCTGTGGCTAAACCCAAGCTGAGCCCAGGCATAAGCACACTAAAGTTGACCCAGAGGTTTAGTTTTGACATCTGAAAGAACAGAAGTGCAATTCCTTGGAGGAAAAGGCAAAGCAAGCTGCCACCTATTGGGGGATATAATGAGAGATGCATATTAAGGACTCCAGTTCTTAAATTTTGTAAAGAATCTTCTGTGTATCTTAAATTGCATTTTATTAACTTTTTATTTCCACAATGTTGCAATTTTTACTAGGGGGACAAAAGGCACTATGTGATAAGAAATCACCTGAAGAAAAGCTTAAGCTTTAGTTTATTTAATTTCCCTTGTGCAATTTCTGCTTTTTAGAAAGCAGCACAGCAGCTCTCCACAGAAAAGCTATGTGCTGTTGAAGAAAACAGCTGCTTACACAAATTTAGAGTATAGCATTTCAGCCTCCTTAGGATTACAGGACTTGACAGTGAGGTAATGACTGATTCCACATGTGTGTAAGTATGCTCAGACTGCCAGGAGACAGACAAACTAATGAAGACTGGAGTAGTGTTATAATTACAGGCTTCAATTAATTGAGTACTTTGCAGATTCTAAAATCAAAAATTATCACCCATTTGTATCAGACCCTTCCTCTACTGTTTTCTAGGCCTTTCCCCACAGATGTCATTCTTATACAGTCTTGCCAGGAGGCAGTTTCTGCATGTCCTTTGTTCACCCCATCATCTACTTTTAGCAAGAGCGTGATCAGTAGCTAAAATTCATCTCTACAGATACATGCTATCTTCAAATGAGCCATACGAGGAAGCTTGCAAATGATAATAAAGTTAGGAACTGCCTATAAAACAGGAGAAAGAGGCATAGATTTATTTGAATTAGATGCAGAAAATAGACTGAATATCACCTTGGGAGGAAATAATTAAAGATGATAAGGAGCAGAAGTCTGGAAACAAAAAGAGTACCAAAAACAGAGCAATAGAAAGGTAGGGGTGACAATGAACAGCAATTAGGTTAGATAAAACTCTGTAATGCTATATCCACCAGAAATAAGTGTATTTTGATGCCGTCTATGGAGAATCATTGCATCATAGAGGATGTAAACAGTTGTACCTATCTATGGTCCTCTTGAGACTGCACCTGGAATACTGGATTCACTTCTGGGTGACTAGAAAACAGAAACATTCGTGTTTGGATGGAGTTCAGAGGATAAAAGCAAAGCGAGTAACTTTGGGAGTTTAAAGAGTATGATATATGCATAGTATTTTACAAAGCTTATTATGAAGAGCAAGTAGCTAAAGGATAATCCTTTTCATGAAAATGCAGATAGTATGTGTCGTAAGAAGTAATGGAATTACATTTTGAATGTGTAATAATTTGAATGTGTCATATTTTTTCAGAAAAACTTCCTCATGTAGGGTTTTTATTAACACATACAACAAACTGCCAGTACCCTGTCTTTTTTGTCACTAGACTGGAACTGGTCAAAGGAACTAATACAAAGGGATTGGAAAGTTTGACATTCCCTACCTAATGTCCAACTCCATTATCTGAACCGGCCAGCAGATGTATTATTCCGTTAGGTCATCCCCAGGCCAGGCTTTGGCTGTTATACAAGAATCTATCTTGAGGGAAAAAAATAGCCTGAGTGTGATGCTGACGTGTAAAACACAGCAAGCTTGTGCAAGCCTGGAATTTCTACAGCAACTTAGCAATATGTTTACAAAAAACTAAGGGGTATTTCAAGTAAGGGTTATCCTGATCCCTTATCTAATAAAATCAGCAGTAGTCATTTCATTTCAGTGGGAAGAATCCTGTGTGGAACTGCATAACATACAATGGGATCTTTTTTTTCTATAGCTGACACTATTTTCTTCTGTTCATATTTTTTTATGCTTTCTGCAGGCATATATTATGTGCAATTTTCTGTGGAAGTAAATACAAATGCTTATATACTACTTGCACATTTATGAATGTAAACATTTTCTTTAAATAACAGCAAGAATTCCACCATTTCATCCTGAATCTTACCAAAGAAAACACAAAACAGCCTGGGAAACATCACAGAGGCATAGTGTCATAAATCAACACAATTTAACCAATTGGTTAAAAAGCTTTACTAAAATTCTGTGCAAATGAATAAATAGCAGGCAGGGGTTTTGTATTGTATCATTTGATTGTTCAGCTGGGTGTTTTACACTTCAAACTAAATACAGAAGTGGAAGTGAAAATGATTTTCCATCAAAGGAGATTCCTTTAAACTTGTGAAAATTAGACTTATTATAAAGACTGGAAGAGACATTCAGTCAAGTTACTTTTAAGACCTATTACAGTATCTTCTAAAACATTGAATGTATACATCAGGGATTGTTGTAGCAGTTTTATTTATCTGTACGAAGCTAGACTGATTACTATGGAGTTACTCATGAAACATTAATAAAGCACTATGCTCAATGCTAACATGATTATGGTCTGACCTCAGCAACGGTACAAAGGACAGAGGCAGAAAGTGTCCCTGATAACATTACCCTAATGCTGGGCTCATCAATCATAATCTCCCAGTTTACCAGGGAAAAAAAAAATCCACGCATAAAACCTTCCACAGATGTGCATCTGTAGTCCTACTCAGCTTCTCAGTCCCCACAGACTCAGAGCAGTCCTGAGAGCCAGAAATAGAACAGACTCAGTAAGTCAAGCATGTTAAATCAAGGCAGGGAACACCACTGTGAAACACTGAAGCACAGCTTTTATAACAAGCATTCTTTAGTTTTGAAACAAAAGATGTAAGATTGTGTAATTCAAAGTTAATTATAATGATATTTTCATTATGGCTTATGCACATATTAAATTACAAATTGCAGTGCTGAGTAAAATGTATTCGCTGTAAATTATATTTTTGAGAGACTAAACGGTGTCCTGTTTTTGTTACACATTTTTTGTTCTTATTACATAACTGTTGCCAAGACTGAATTTTCTTTCTGTCTCTGAAATGATTTATTTGCACTCCTCTCCTGCCAGTTGCATTTTTGTACTATTCCCTGGCTATTCAGAAGCATGCACAGTATTTCATAATTAAAAAGCTTCTTGAATAGTCATTAGAAATGTCTAGTATGAAATCTCTCTGCTAGGAGAATCTGAAAGATCTTTTCCTCCTCACCATTCAGCAGCAGTTGACATTTCTAGCAGATAAGCAGTAGATAAGACTTGATATTACTTCCTCAGAAGTAGCTTTGATTTTATTTTGTGTATTGCCAAGGTTATGCAATTAAAACTTATTCAGGCAAAAGGGATTTCAATCTACTTCAGATTTTTCAATCACTTTTAGCAGTGTTTTTTTTTTTTACTTGCTATGTGGCTGAAGAATCCTATATATATCTTGAAGACACTTGCATAAAGGATCAGTTTCTCTGCAGATATGCCCAAATAACCCAAATCTGCACAATGTACTTCTGTGTCACTTCTATTAAAATATTACTTTGCTTAAATGAACATAACTAATCTCAGATAACAGTATTTTATGATACCTCATATAGCAATATTTTATGAGGAAAGTCAAAGATTTCACTTTGATAGTGCAAGGAATGGTAACTGAGAAAGAGAAGTATTTGAGAGAGAATCTGCAATTGGCTGGAGAGGAGCACAGATGTGAGGGGAGAGGAGAGAAACCCAGCTCACAGGCTGAAGTGGCTGATGGTCTGTAAAACCAAACCATCTCAGAATAATTATAAACATTATATAATTTAATTTTTATTTATTATTATATAATTATTATATATTATATATAATAATTATATATAATTATATAATATGATTTTTATTTATTGTAAATAAAAATGAATAGCAAAATAGAAAGCTTTTCAGAGAGAGAGACAGCATATAGATATAGAGGGCAAGGAAGCAAGGCAGGAACTGCAGAAAGTTCCAGACATGGTCCAGACATGGAGCAACATCAGAGCCTTCCACTTCTCTGGTGACAAAAAATACCTGGAAAGCACAAAAGGCTGTGTTGTAAAGAGGTTGGAACAGTATATTTTATAAATCCAGAACTTCTGATATTTTACATAGCACACAGTCTATATTACAGTAAAAACCACTGCTTTCTACTGACATGTCTGAAAAATACTATTAACATTAAATTAGGATGAGCATAGGGGAAAGTGTGCAGTGTTCATAAAGGTCAGAAAAGAGCTACAGTAAGCCATAATTTGGTTTATATTAACTTTATTTAGTTTAAACATCAACTTACTAATACCTCTTTCTATTTTACAACAGCTACAGGTGAGATAATTTTCAGCCTGTGGATCAAGTGTGCATACACTTGCCTGCAAACACACAAACCCCACAAAATATGTATACAATAGATGTATAATAATGCTTGCAATTCACCTATTAGTGACCTGTAAAAGTCACTCCACTGGAAAGAGTAACATGATGATAAACTCCCTCCTTAAAACAAAACCCATGAAAAAACTTGACCAGAATGTTGCTGTTTGAAAATTAAGCCCTAATAACAGTTCAAACAAGTTCATTTTGGAAGTGGTTGAATAAAACTCTCCTTTGTGTACATTTTATTTATAAGAGATAACAAGGTGGACATTAGCTCATTTCTGTTTAACTGTAAGAATTTTTTAAAAACGTATTATAAATTATATAAATATTTCATAATTATATAAGTAATATTTATTGCTTTAATAATTATTGCCTTTTTTTCCTATAGTTCGTATTAAAAATTATCAGAAAATTAAAGCCCCCAAAATAATTTAAATCCAAAGTGCTGATCTTTGTGGCCATCACCAGCCTATTTTAAGGATATTATTGTTACTCTGTATGTTTTTCCTAATGTACCTACAAATTATGTTTTATACAGAAAATTCCCTCACCCTATTCCCTACTGAGCATTGCATATTCTTGAGAAACCAAACGATGTATTGTTGACAGTGAACAGCTCATAAATTTTCAGGAGGCACTTACATGGAGGGAGAGTAGCCTGTGCATTAGAGCAAATTAGGGAGAGGATTCTGCAAGTATCGCATGAGGAAGCATTGCAGAGGTACTTGGAAGAAACGCCAGCAAACCAGGTCAGACCTGATATAAGAAGCTTTCCCCTGACTAAAATAAATCCAGATTATAAAGCATTGACCCTCTGAGGGCCAGGTAGGACTTTGTAGTATTTTGGTGGCCTGTTCTTGATGTCCCTGTTCCTGTTTCTCATGCCCAGTGCTATACCCCAGAGGATGCCCCAGCTGGGAGGCCATGAACATTACACAGCATGTGTTGCATCCTGCAGCTGGAGGCTGTGCGGTGCTAAGGCCCATGAAGAGCCATTCTTCACGGATCTGGCTCCTCTCTCCACCTTCTTCTCTCATCCTTTCCCTAAATTCTGCACCACACCAGTGTTGCACCACACAGCTTCCACTTGTCTGAAATACATGGTTCAAAATAATTAAATTCCCTTGCTACAAATTTCCTCAAAGTTTCTTCAAGAAACTAAGGTTCTTCCCCAAGGAATTAAGGACCATTATACTTGTAAACATAGTACAGTAAATCTGTTTAAAGAATTGGAGACAAAGACATGATATGCAGCTGTTAAAAACTAGCTAATTTAATAAGTTATTAAATAGCCATTAATCCATGTGAAATAGAAGTTCTCCAAACCTGTCTGGGTCAGAAAGACCTTCTCTAGATTGAAAAGCTGCTGAGTAAGCGCTGGTCATGCAAATGGAAACTGTCTCGGGGAAATATATGTGTTCAACTCTCTTAACTCTTCTAACTTGAAAGGTCAAGAAAAGAGTTAAGCCCCTTCATGAGCAAGACTAACAAACTGGTGACAATTGACAAGGTAGTCAACAATGTTTTTACCTTAGTCTTCAATGGAAACCTCTCTTCCCACACCTCTCGAGTAATTGGACTCCAGGATGGGGACTTGGGGGGCAAAGTCCCTCCCACTTTAAGAAAAGATCAAGTTTGTGGCCACCGGAGGAAACGGAACACCCCTAAAAGTCTGTGGCACCTGATGAGTTGCATCCCAGAGTCCTGAGGGAGTCAGCTGATGTAGTTGTCAAGCCACTCTCCATGAAATGTCATGGCAGTCAGGAGAAGTCCCTGGTGACTGGAAAAAGGAAAACGTTCCTCCCATTTTTAAAAAGGGTAGAAAGGGGAACCCTGGGAACCACTGACCACTTCACCTCTGTGCCTGGGAAGGTCATAGGATAGATCCTCCTAGAAGCTGTGCTAAGGCACATGGAGGGAAGGGAGGTGATTCAGGACAGCTTCCCCAAGGGAAAGTCCTTCCTGACCAACCCAGTGGCTTTCTATGATGGAGTGACTACATCAGTGGACAAGAGAAAGGCTGCACATGTCATCTGTCTGGACCTGTGTAAGGCTTTTGACATGGTCCCTTGCAACATCCTTCTCTCTAAATTGGTGAGAGATGGATTTCATGGGTGGACGGTTCAGTGGATAAGGAATTGATTGGACAGTTTGTCGGGGTTTGACACTGGCCCAACACCAGGCACCCATGAGAGCCACTTCCTCACCCTCCCCTGCCACAGCTGGGCAGAGGAGGGAAAAGGGAAAAAAAAATGTATTTACAAATGCTTCATGAGTGAGATAAGGACCAGGAGAAAAACTTCAAGGGTGAAACAGGCTCAACTTCAGTTTCAAAGTAAATTTATTACTAACAGAATCAGAGGAGGATAATGAGAAGTAAAATAAGCCCTTAAAACATCTTCCCCCTGCCAGCCCCCCCCTCCTTCCCACCAACAGTGCAGGGAGACAGAGCACAGGGGTTTGGTCAGTTCATCACCGAGATTTCCTTCTGCTGCTCTGGGAGAGGAGCCTTCCCCTGTGAGACTGTGGGGTCCCTCCCACTGCTGCACTGTAGGTCTCTCTTCCACAGGGTGCAGTCCTCCAATAGAGGGTGGAGCCCTCTTTCCAGGGTGGAGCCCTTGTTTCCACTCTAGAAACAAGGGCTCTTTCTCTCCACTGGGTCTCCCACTGGATCACAGCTTCCTCCAGACATCCACCCGCTCTGGCATGGGCACGTCCCCACAGGCTGTGGGTGGATCTCTGCATCCCCCGTGGATCCATGGGCTGTGGGTGGATCTCTGCATCCCCCATGGATCCATGGGCTGCAGGTGGATCTCTGCATCCCCCATGGATCCATGGGCTGCCAGGGGCACAGCTGCTCCACCATGGTCTGCACCACAGCCTGCAAAGGCATCTTGGCTGCAGTGCCTGGAGCACCTCCTCCCCCTCCTTCTCCACTGACCTTGGTGTCACCATGTTTCCCTCTTATGTTCTCACCTCCTCCTCTTCTCTGACTAGAATCAAAAATCTTGTGACTTTGTTTTGATTTTCTTCCTAAATATGTCATTGCAGAGGCATTACCAGCCTCTCTCATTGGCCCAGTTTTGGCCAGCAGCATGTCCATCTTGAGAGCCATCATGCATTGGGTCTGCCAGACATGGTGGGAAGCTTCCAGCAGCTTCCTCATAGGAGCCATCTTTGTGGCCCCCCTACTACCTAAAACCAGGTCATGCCAAACCAATACACAGTTGCATCCAGAGGGTAGTGATCAGCAGCTCAGTGTCCACACAGACATCAATGACAAGTGGTGTTCTGCACCAGGATCAGTACTATTTAGTGTCCTCAAAAATGACATAGGCAGAAGGATCGAGTGCACCCTCAGCACATTTGCAGATGGTACCAAGCTGAGTGGTGTGTGTGACACACCTGAGGGCTGGGATATTGTCCAGAGGGACCAGAAGAAGCTTGAGAAGTGGCCCATGGCAATCTCATGAGCTTCAACAAGGCCAAGTGCGAGGTGCTGCACCTGGGTTGGGGCAACCCCAGTATCCACACAGGCTGGGAGATGAACAGATGGGGAGTGGCCTTGCCAAGAAGGATGTGGGGTGCTGGTGGATGAGAGACTGGACAGGAGCCAGTAAAGACTGCCTGCAGGTTGGAAGGCCAACCACATCCTGGGCTGCATTAAAAGCACCATGAGCCACAGGTCAAGGGAGGTGTTTCTGCCCCTCTGCTCTGCTTTGGAGAGACCTCACCTGGAACACTGCATCCAGTTCTGGGGTCCTCCGGAAGGACATGGACCTGATAGAGTGGGTGCACAGGAGAGTCACAAAGATGACTGGGGTCTGGATCATCTCTCCTAGGAAGACAGGCTGAGAGAGCTGGAATTGTCCAGCCTTGAGCAGAGGAGACCTTATTGTGACCTTTCAGTACTTAAAGGGGCCTCTGAGAAAGATGGGGACAAACTTTTTAACAGAATTTTTTGAGATATGACGGTGGGTAATGGCTTTAAGTGAAAAGATGATCGATTCAGACAAGGCATAAGGAAGAAATTTTTTATAGTCAGGGTGGTGAAAAACTGGATCAAGTTCCCCAGAGATCTGGTGAATGTCCCATCTCTGGGGACATTCAAGGTCAGGCAGGAGCTGAGCAACCTGAAGTAGTTGAAGATGTCCCTGTTCATTGCAGTGGGGTTGGACTAAATGACCTTTTGAGGTCCTTTCCAATGCAAACTGTGTGATGGTTCCATATTTCTGTGATTATAACACCAGTGAGAGGATGCTGGATGAGAAAAGGGTGAAATATGCTCATTTAACCCAAGCATTGATTTTTTTCAAATGTACTGTCTGACCTTTGAGTAATCAAAAGTTCTGCTGTTTTCCTGAGAATCTCTTAATATTCTAGAAATAGAATGCTAATTTCAACCAAAGGAAATGCCTAATTTTTTGTTAATTATGTGTTAATAAATAAATAATACATACAAAATATCAAAATAAACTTTAAATATGCAGAGTTTAGACGCTCAAGAGAACTCCTAGGCTGATTGCTATAAATTGATTTGAGGTGGATGCTAGAAAGATAACTGGCTTTAAATTCTAAATTCTTAAAAAGCTTTATTACATACAAAAGGAGCATTAAAAAACAAGCATTTAAAAGTGAGGAAATGCTTTATTGGTTGTTGCTGTGGCATACTTAATTTTATCTTTACATGCTAGCATCCTGCACTCCAATTGAAGTAAAAGTCCTATGGAAAAGATTATATGGAATGATGTAGTTGCTGACTGTATCATGTTGTATGTGCACAGTACTATGTAATTAAGGATATGGTATTTTAAATTGTTTATTGGAAGGCATCCTTTATAAACTAAATAGTATTGGTTTAATAGTATTTAGTATTGAGCAATGTTAATGCTATTTTAATAATATTGTGTTATGCATATGTTGGCTTCTGATTCTGAAAAGGAAACAACAAAATTTTGTATGGTTGTCTGCAACATCTCCTTATAGCTTTTTATGGTATGCTGAACTTAGGCCCTTGAAAACTGAACTATGGGTCAGCTCTTATGCCTGAGCCTTCCCATCCATTTTCTTCAGAGATAATAGTCACTGGTTTTGACAGAAAAGGGTTCCACCTTTTTTGGTGGAAAACAAAAAAGTTTTCCACCAAAACACAGCAAATTTCTCATGGGGAGCATTATAGGGAAAATCTCTGACGAATGGTTGAATGATGACCCAGGCATGGTTTGCTTTGTCTGAGGCTATTCCTGCTTGTGGGGTGGTGAGGAGGGAGCTGCTGCCAGTGAACAAGGCATGGCATGGTACTACAGTGCCTGATGATTAGTTTTGAAGCAGTTTCCTTTTGGTGTAAATGAACAAAATAAGTAATCTTTTCCCAAAGTTTATCAGCTTCAGTAAAATCTGAAATTTCCTTGGGAAGACATGAAACTCTGTCCTAGCTGGAAAGTGTTTGTGCTGTGGTGCTGTGATTAAAAAAAATTGAGGAATTTCCATTTTAGATTTAAGACTGATTATAACTAGTTTTAAATTAGTTGGAAGACTGCTTTTTTGAATTTTTTTCCCATTTCCATCTTTTTTTGACAAAAAACTTACTTGAAAAGCCCAGAAATTATTAAAACCCTTGGAGATAGGAGAAACCCAGTAGCTGAGAAGAAAATAACCATGATATAAAGGTGAAGGAAAAGAAAGTATCTTTTTAGTGCTTCTCTCAATAGAATAAGTCGCATTTTTTAATGTTTGAAAGATTTCAAATATATCAAATAAGCCTGAATAGAAAATGTAATTACGCCCCCTGTGTTTTCTCAGTTACTTCCTAATCCTGAATTTCACTTGCAGGCCCTGGAAAGTGAGTTTGTATCATGTCAGCTTCATCAGTGGATTGACCTTATATTTGGCTACAAGCAACGAGGACCAGAAGCTGTGCGTGCACTCAACGTTTTCCACTACCTAACATATGAAGGCTCTGTGAACCTGGACAGTATCACTGATCCTGTCCTCAGGGAGGTAGGTGTTTACTGTCATTTCATGCTAAGAACTGCTGTCATCTCACAAGAAATGGTACTTTTTCTGTCTTTCACTGCTGAAGAAAATGGATGTGTTTGACTTGGTTTAGAATTTAGGCCCCACGTGACTTCAGAAGCAAGTATGAATAAACTAGCAATAAAACAAATGATCCTAACTGATTTAATATTCAGTTATGGTGTGGGAAATTATAATGCAATTTATGTTCTGCAATACAGTGTCTGCTGCGTTTTATAATTTACTTGTATTAGGTTTGCTTAGTAGAACTGAAAAACTGGAAAAACCCCTGCATCCTAGTCATAGAGGAAAAAAAAACAACCTTTACAGTCAGGTAACCTTGGTGAGAATGTGTCTAAAAAGAATTTATTTGATAGAGTGACAGCAGTAAACATTCAGATTACTTTTAACCAGATAAAGTATAATCAAACGTTTGCCAAAATAGAAAATGTTCACTATTTGTTGTGCATTCAAGTATTTATGTTTGTTTCTATGTGTGAAAGAAACCTATATATATTTGCAAATATATACAAGTGAGTGTTTTAAATTAATGGATAAATTAAAAAAACCATTTCCTAGTTATCCCAATACATTTCCTTCCAGTGACTGTATTTGTTTTCACTAAGATTAATAATTTTAATGATGGTTTTCTAGTACCTATTAATTTGAATGATGATTTTCTAGTACCATTCATTTGTTGGCTAAAACAATTGAAAATTGGTGAAAAGTGTGAAGAAGCAACAGCTGCTAGATGAGTACTGCTGTGATGAAGCTCTACACACAATCTTCCATTCCCCCAGATAGCTGCCATCTGCTGTATGCAAAACAGTGATAATATACATTGCCAGGCAATGGGGTTTTGTTTGTTTGTTTCCAGCCTTGGAGATAGAGATCTACAGATTTCAGAAGGAAGTAGTTTCTGGAAAACATTCATTCAGCTAACTGTTGAGTTTTGTCATGTTCAGGGTTTTTAAGCAGTGCATTGCTGCATTCTGTTACATTTGATGACTTTTTAGGAGCAGAACTAAAAAGCCATTCAGACCCCTGGCTTCACAGAACTGGATTTTCTCTGCATGCACTGCAAAGCTTAGATTTTCTAAACAATTAATATTTGCTTAGTTTTAACACTGGCCAGAATTGCTTTGATTGTCCCTGCCTCAAATATTTAATGTTGACATCTACATAATAGCTTTCTGGATTTAAAACATTAAGCATGAGAAGAGTCATGCCGTTCTAGAGATAAGAAGAAGCAATGCTTTTTAAAGTATAAGACAGGTGTCAAGCACCATGAATAGAAGGGATTTGCATGGCTTAGGGTCCTGATCTGTGTGGGCAGGTTCCTATGTCTCGGCTTTAAGGGTCTACTCCCACAGGGCAGCTTGTAGGGTTGAGGTCTATCTGTCTGTCTGCGCACCTTGTTTAACATCTTATGACATGATCAGACTCTTCAGCTCTCCTGTGACTCTACTTGCATGCATAACTTGTCATCAGAAGTTTAAGAAAATTCATGGAGTTGTTTTTGTTCACTCACTTGTACATCTAACCCATGGCCTTTAAGTCAATAACATATAAGCCTCTTCTTAGCTAATTTAGACCATGTAAATTTCTAAAAGCACAAATTAATCTCCATTGCCACAAGACAGATTTGTAAATAAAATTCATTGTTAGCAATGAGAAGGCAAAATTACTAGGAAAAAAACTTCCTTATTTTTGTTATACGTAGATAACAAAGTTGTGTGCATTCATTTAAAAATAGGGTGCTTTCTCCTCAAAGAGATTTCAGGGTTGTTGCTTTTTTTGGTTTGTCATAAGAAGATTTAAAAATACTTTTAATTAATTTTTAATCAGAATTTTCAATGCATGTTTAAATATAGATAGATTTAGACCTGCTTTCCTTTTTTCTGGGCTCTATTTCTGAAACTAGCAGACCTTCTCTGGCCAATAATAAAGCATTTGACATCTTGGTGATATAGAGGACCATGTATTTGATTGTCATCTTTCTGTTACAAGTACATATGATGAGGTTTTTGATTTTTTGTTGTTATTTGATTTGGGTTTGTTTGGGTTTGTTTGACTTTATTCTGGCTTTTGGTAAATATTCCAGAAAATAAATTAAAAGCAAAAAGATATTTTAAAAGCCTCCGAAGACCCCTTGTAAACACATAAATGTAAGGATAAGAACACTAGCACCTTTAAAAATAGTGATAACAAATTTTTATCATATTTTACAGTTGCAGGTAGTGGTGCCTGGCATTTTAATTTAGAAACACTGCAATTTAGAATTAAATGAGATCTGAAGTTATCCAGGAAAATTCATCTCTCAGTACCTAAATGCTTTTGATGTTTATTTTGTAAATAAAATAAAATATGGTCGTCCTGTGTCAGAGAAGATGGTGAATGTTCTCAATAAATGGCTGTAAAATAAGACAATCAATACAACCTTATTGGCAGCAGCCATTATCAAACCAGTGGGCTCAAGCATGGCAGTAACTGTGGCCGTAACTAATTTCATATTGAACTGAGTCCCAGCTGAATCTATCCAGTGAAATAAGTCTCCAAATAAAAAATACCCACCCATTTAGGTCTGAGCTGATTGAAAGATATAATTTATAAAGGTGGAGCCCTGTGAACTGTTCATGCTATACCTTGGCCCTTTCAATTTTACCCTTTGCATGACCACCTCGCTTTATCACTAAAAATATGTTCTTATTTTTTTGTGAAGGATGTTAAAGTCACTTCAGTAGTCATCTATCTACAAAAAAATATTTAGCAGTGGAAGAACTGATCCCTGCCATTCCTAACATCTTTCTCATATGCTTTGGGAGCTCTGCAAGAAATCTCTAATTTTGGAAAAATGGCCATCCTGTGTTATTGTTCTTTGTAGATCTGTTTAACAGAAGATCTTCCATCTTTCTTTTTTCATTTTCCATATTGAAAATTCTTGCTGATAGAAACCATAATACTGGGGTAACATTAAGTTTTAGATTAGTAGAGTCTATGAAATCACATACATATGCCCCTGTAATACTTCTTTGGCAAATTAAGATCTCCACTGCATGTGTAAAATAAACTGATTTCATTTCAACATACTCATTTTGTTTTTTCAAACAACTTCATAATTTCTGGTACCACAAAAAATACTTGGTCATGATAATTTATCTCAAGTAGTTAGAAGGGCAACATGAAAGTCATGATTTACATGCCCCATTGAATAAAAGTATAAAATTGAATGTTGTGGTTTCAATCTTTTATGATTAGAATTTGATAAATTCTCCAGTTCTATCAGTTGTAATACTCTCTTATTCACATGCTGCAGAATTACTTTCATATTATAGTGAGGAGAAAAATGTGTAACAAAATAAACATTTTCCAGACTCAAATTTTTTTTTTTTTTTTTTACTTCAACCTTGTTTAAAGTAAAAGCAGTGAGGTGGAAGCCAGAAGTTGAAGAACAGCTTAAGGATATTGATTCATTCTTCCTTGACAGCTGGAATAATGGTTGCAGCACTAACCACAGCAATTACAGCATTAAAATGTCAAGAAATTAGGGGTCAGAATAACAGATAATTTTCTTCCTTTTGTCAGATTAAAAAATTGACATTCTTTGACAGCACAGGATTTCTGGCTGAGAAAATTATGACAGCTTAACTCATCTTGTACTTGTAAGGCAGTAATTGATAATGAACTTTACCATGACAGTCTTCTCCTGTGGAGAAACATGACAGAACATTCCTGGTACAAAGCCTGTATCTCTTTTTAATATGTAAACAGTAGTTATATTGGACATTAGATGTTATTTGGAATTGTC
>VZTN01025417.1:71098-92544 GCA_013400515.1 Erpornis zantholeuca | reverse complement strand
CACAAGTGCCTTCTCTCTTTTGTAGCATCTTCACTCCTGCACAGCATCTGAAACTTTATTATTGTAGGACTATAAATGTGCAATACCATTGCCTTCATTTTCACAGAGTAACTAGGTTCTGCTTTCAGCTCAGCATTCTGGTTAGTATAAATCATGGTAGATTAGTGATGTGTGAGTTTAAGATCTTTTTAATGTTCTTCTTCAGTAATAGGAAAACAAAAGCAGTATCAAGTTTTGTCCAGAATAAAGCCTTGCATGTGCTGTAGAGTTTAACTGGGCAGGTCAGGGTGAGAAACCTCTCTGTCTGAAAAGAAACGATAATGAGGGACGAAGGAGGTGAAATGGAATTGCATAGGAAGGTGGGCATTTGCACAACTCCTGTCTTCTTGAGGGAGGGAGCATGAGAAGACAAATGAACAACAGAGAGGAAAATAGACAGATAGAATAGACATTTGGATCTTTTTTTGCAAAGGAGGGGGAAGAGAAAGGGTTTGAAAGGCAGCCATTGGGAGTCTTATAGAAATGAGGGAATTACCATAGGAACAGATAGTTCTTGATATGGTTAATGGAGCAACATTATGTATGCAGCCCTCCAAAACTTTATGGGATTTTTTAGTCTTGACCTTTGGGACTTTTATAACTGGTGAATTCATAGAGATATTGTAGGGTATAATCTAGTTAGGAATTTCTCAACAAAAACCAAGAATTTATTTTACGTACTTTTGACTTGTAAAATTTAGCAGACTTCTAAATGCAGTTGATGGTGTATTGAAAAGTACTCCTGGCAATTTTTAGCCTGGCACAGCTGGAACTGCAGTCTTTCTTGCTGTCACACACTGCCTTTCACATGTGGAAACAATTGTAGCATCCCAGACAGAAGCAGTGTTTTCTTTTTTTTTTTTTAAATGCCTGTAAATTTTAATGACTGCCAAGTAAAGGATGATAATGAAAATGCTCTTTTTTATTTTATTTTTTTACTTTATCTTTTGTAGACTTTGAAAACATGTAGTGGTTTCAGTGAGAACCTGTATTTAAAAATTCAGAACACTTTTAATTTTGTACTCAAGAAAATGTGACAAATTTACCTGAGCTTTAGAAAAGCCTTGAAATAACAATTCATTATTGTAGGTAGTGCACTTAGAATCCTAGGAGTCTTTTCAAAAAGCAATGTATGTTTCATAAGTTTCCTCTGTTTAAAAAAACATACCCAACAAACAACCATCCCAAAGATCTAAAAACATGAATTAAGATTTCATCATCCTGGCTTGTATTTCATAAGGAAAAGAGAAAAATAAATTAGTTAAAAGATGACATAATGGAAACACTTGGCTTAAAAGCAAAAATTCCTGCACAGGAATGCCAAGAGATATGAATGCAATGGTAGATTTTATTTTTTTTTTAAGACAGGAAGATGCAGGCAAGAATAGCTTCTGAAGGAGTTTTAGTCATAACGAGAGCCTGAATTTCCTGAAACTTGAAACCAGCAACACAAACTCAAGGAGAAAGCTACAGTTTGGCCAGACTAGAACATGATGTTCAGAGTCAGATCTTGCTAAGGCCTAAGAGTGAGGACTTTTTCTTAGTAACAGGAGTTATACAATAGGAGTCACATTGAGGAAATGGAGCTTTTTTGGTCTGGTTTGCTTTGCAAATACAAACTAGGACACATCTGCAATTTTGTTTGTTGTAATGCTTTGATTACCATCATGTAAAGGAGTAACACAGAGGAGTAGTATCAAAAGGGAAATTCTATGTTGCAGGTGTACATTTTAGTAATTTGCATTAAAGAATCAAGATATCAGAGAGAAGTTTGTTCCATAGACCTAAACACCAGATGGGAAAGATCATCTAGGCTGGCCTCTCACCCAACAAATCACATAGAGCTTTTGCCTATTTAGCCTTTTGAATCTGACCCTCAGGGTTGGTGTCTGAATAATGAAGAGGATATGAAAGTGTGTCTTTATTTAGGTGATAAGAAATTATTTCAGACAGTCATCTTAAATATTTATAGTGCAAAAACAGCAATAAAAATTTTTGTTTTAAAAGAAATGAGTGAATGTCTTTGGAAAACATGAAATTGTTTTTCATTGAGAAGAATCCTTGTTTCCGAGGTTGCTCATTAGGTCTCAATTGGAAAACGATTTAAGGGCAATTTTCAGTCAACTAAAAATAAAAAATCCTGATTGCCCAGGTTTAAAAATCTTAACTATTTATGTCATTAAGTTACATATTTGATGAATTACTGCATCATGCTATTATTTCTCGTACAAAAGTAATTTAGCAGTAAAATATATTCTAATCTTTCTACTCAGTAACTTAATGATCAAAGAAAGAAACATTTTATTTTACAAACTTAATACAGATTTGGAAGAATGATGACAGAGCAATGATTTCATTTGGCATGACATCAATGAACACAAGAGTTTCAGTAAATGTTACCAATCTATATGGGACAGAAATAATTACAAACATGAACATAAGAAATACAATAGTTCAACTGAAGACAATAATGGAATGAAATGAGAATAATAAAATGTTCTTTGTGTGATGGGTGAACTCATTACTTTCTAAAGCTACATGAGGAGGAGTGTAAGGGAGATGCTGAGCTCTTCCCTCTGATGTTCAGGGACACATGAAAATGGTTCAAAGCTCTGCCAGGAGAAGTTTATACTTAATATTAGGAAGCTTTTCTTTACTGAGTGTGTGGTCAACCACTGGAACAGACTTCCTAGAGAGATGGCCAATTCCTGAAGCCACTCAGTGTTTAAGAGGCATTTGTATCATGCCCTTAACAACTTTTTTTATTTTTTGGTCAGCCCTGAAGTGGTCAGGCAGTTGGACTAGATGATTGTTCTAGGTACCTTCCAGCTGAAATACTCAAGTCTAGGCTAGACTATATAAAAGAAACAAAAAAAAAAAAAGAAAAAAATTTGAATGTATTTGTAAACAAAATTACAAATTAATATATTAATTTCTTCAGTTCCAGGCTATGTTTAGAGTCTTACACTAGCACAGACTCTATAAGGAAAGGGATGCTCCCTGTTTGCCTTTGTGTACAGGCAAAAAGTATGGAAGAAAAGGCAGTGGAATTATCATGGACTGGGAGCAAGACCTACATTTTTTAAAATTATCAGAGTTGTAAAAAGAATGTGATGAAATGAGCAGTGTGGCCTGAGAATCCCCTATAACAACATAGACCTTCTCTGAGGAATTTGGTGTCAGAGCTTTTTGCTTTAGAGTAGAACAGAATTTTCTAGGTTTTAGTGTAATTTAATGGGAGAATTTTGTTATATCAGTGCTAAACTCCTTTGTTCAAGGCAGAGTTGGAAGAGACAAAAACGAGAAAAATTACAGGATTTTTTTTTTCTGTTCTGGTATAGTTAGGAAGGGAGGGGAGTGCTTAATTCCTTGATATTAGCCCTTTTCAGCCTAAGGAAGTTCTCCATGATTTTCAGGGGAATGGAAGCATTTGTGCTCAGGCACATGGAAACTTTACTGGTGAGAGAATTCATAAAAGAATTCTCATAAAAGGAACACTTTCAGATAAACCTGACCTGCCTGCAGGACATTCATCTTTATGGCATTTTTGCTTCATCTGCTCTGTTTTTGTTTGTAAGATGTGTTGAATTTATTTCCCACTTGCAGCCCATTAACCACATGCTTACTTAAGCTGGCAGAGTGTTTAAAATATTTTTTTGTCATGAGAGGCATATTGGAGTACCAGGGTCAAGGATGGGAGAGCTATAAAGGTAAGAGAGGGGATAACTAGGTGTCACAATTAGTAGCTTCGTGAGGTAAATGTGAGAGACAATAGGCAGCACTCCCTGAGACAAAGATCACTGATGTGACTCATGCCTGGAAAGAGAATGGGAGATCTTACTTTCCACATTCTCCTTCTTTTCATAGTGCTCTCCTTTCACAGGGGAATGAGGAAGAAGTTCAGGGGTGGACAGCTCTGGGGGGAAAGCTGAAGGTCAGTTTTGAGCTGTTGGCGTTCTGCTAGGGAGCCATTTAATTGCACACGGGATCCAATGAGATACCTCTTGTGAGGGGAACGAGCTTAAGGATGCCCCTTCTCCATTGTTAAATTAATAAAGTAGTGACCTGTGGAGAAAATCCATTTCAGTGCCCATCTTTCAGTCCCTTGAGTATCCTGATTAAATAACTGACTGTATTGAAGCCTCCAGAGTAGTTGAGTCATTGCCTGTGTTTAAACTACAGCACTTCTTTCCTCCAAACACACAGTAATAAAATGAAATTCAATACTCTTAATCAACTTATCAAAAATCCTGAAGATATCGATGCTGCTTAACATCTGTAGATGCAAAGAAAAAAAGCAATATCTCACACCACTTGTACAAAATAAAACCAAGCTGCTTGTGATACCTATCCAAGGGCTGTCAATCATATTTTCTCTGAAGAAGACAGTGCTTGGGGGCTACTGAGTGTGCTGGCTGTGCAGAAGGGAGAGCACATAAAGGATTCCCATGTTTATTTGTATGCAAAAATTAAATGAACTTTCAGGAAAGGCAGTATTGGGTGACTATTGTTGTGGTGCATAATGCTCAAATGTCTAGAGGTTTTCACTCTTCATTGGACTCAGTCCCCATGCACAGGGGAAAATGGATTATAGAAAAGCTTCAATGTGGTAACAAAGAATGAAACACACCGGGATTATGGGAATTAGTAGTAAGAAGCACGAATATATTAAAAAAAAAAAAGTAACAAAAACATAGAAAGATAATAATTTTAGAAAGTTTACTGATCATTGTGGTAATCTGTGAAGATTAATAAAAGAAGAGTAACTTCATATAAGAATAAAACCACTGTTTATCTGCAGCACAGTCTGCTTTTTAGGAATTTCTTTCTTCCCTTCATAATTTATAGTAGAAGTGGTCATGCTTTTATGTTTCTTGTGTTAGGTAATCACCAGGCATCTCTCAGCAAAGGGGATTTTGCAAATGAAACGGACTGTTAATATCTTCCTTCATGATTTTATCTGCATTTCTAAAGAACATTTTTAGAGAAAAAAGTACATTAAAAATAAACTGCTTCATGGCTTACCCTTTTTGCAAAGGTATGTCAGAGAGCAAACAAACCCTTAATTTCTGTGATGTTTCAGACAAGTCAGTTCTAGCATTTGCATTTAGATTAGGGCTGTACTTTTGAAAGGAATATGCCAACCATCCCCATTTGCCATGCTTTCATGCAAGCTGCAGTGCAGCTTTGGAGTGCGAGAACTGGCCCCCAAGCCACAGAAGCTGAGTGTTCCAGGGGTGCAGCTGGCAAAGCTCAGTCACTGTTGGGGTCCACAGCCCTCGGTGGAGCCCACCTCCTGGGAAAACCCTGCTGTGGGCATGTGTTCAGCAGGGCTTCCTCGAGAGGAACATGGCTTCTTCTCCGTGGTATTCAGTGATAGAACACGTGAATGGTTCAAAATTACACTTGGGAAAGTACAGAGTGGACAACAGGAAGCATTTCTTTACTGGGGATCAACCACTGGAACATGGTTCCTAGAGACGTGGTTGATGCCCCAAGCCTGTCAGTGTTTAAGAGGCTTTTGGACATTTCCTTTAACAAAATGCTTTAGCTTTTGGTCAGCAGTCAGGTGTTGATCAAGGTGATCATTGTAGGTCTGTTTTAAGAGAAAAGAATATTCTCTCTTCTCTGCAGCTCTGTTTCTGTTTCACTTCTTGCTGGTGGCAGCATTGCCTTTGACCACTAAAAGTAATTCTTACACCTAAAGAAACAGAGTGTTTGAATAATTTAGTATAAATCAATACTTGTATTTATTTCAATCAGAATTAAGAAACAAAACCCAGATACTTCAGTAGACTGTACAATGAGCAAAGCAAATGTATTGAACTCCTCATTCCATGGGAAAGTGGCACTAAGGCCTCATCCTGCATCATCCCAATGTCCTTGTGAATGTACAGTTAACCTTTAAGCATAAAAATTTGAAATGAATAATTTATTTTCTTTGAGCAAAATACATTGAGGTTATTGATAATTGTATTTTTCATAAGATTCAATTATGTGATATATTGATTTCTTGACCAAAATGTATGCAAATGTATAATAGATATTTCTTTATATTATTATTAAACGGCCATTATTAAGTCCTATGAAGTTGTTTTTTGTTTGAGTGCATAAATTAGCTTGTGTGAGATCAACTAATTTTAAACTTGGAATTGCCAGGAAGTTTGCAGATTTTTTTTTTCTCATTCTGACCTATTATTATCAAATAATATGCTAAGAGTCATTTTAGTTTTCTGAATATATGATCATATCCTAACAGATACTCCCTGAAGTGTCTGGAGTACAAATCTCATTTTATGTGTATTAAAAACAGTAGGGAATTTCAAATCAGTTCACTAAATAGCTTTTCTGCAACACCTTATTGAGGAAGAGAAAACTAACATAATTGCCATTTTGCTGTTCTGAAAGCTTTAAATCTGGCAGCCACTGAATTCCAAGCTTATATTGTTTCTGCATGAAGGCCATTTGAAGGTGAAATGAGAATAAATTTGATTTTATTAAAATTTGTATTAAATTGACTAGAATGTGTGTCTCAAGGAGTGGTGTAGCACTTCACACATAATACTCAAGATCTGATGAGAGAAAAGGAATTTATTAATTAGAATGAATTCTACCATTAAATAAATCTAAAGTTTGATGATTTGCAGCTCAAGAAAAAATGTGGTATACACTTACCAGTTTTCAGATTAATTTTAGATAAAACCAGAGTTCTCTTGTAAACAAATCAATGTATTACTTTATTATTCACAGATCTGCTTTGTACCTGCTTTTCATTTTGTGTCAAGTTATCTGATAGGAGGCAGCATTAGGAATACCCTTGGGCCAATCACTTTATCTCTGTGTGCTTATGTTTATCTTCTGTGTTAAGTTTTGACAAGGTTTTAGTGTCCTTTGTGGGTATTTCAAGCTCCAGGGAGCAATACCAGTGGTAGCTGTGCACAGCAGTGGTGTTGTGAAGACTCTAGTTTCAGTGCAGTAGCTGAATGTTATGGGTATTTTTTAATAAACATTCTTAATTTTATTTAATGCCTCTAAGAGGTGTCAGTTTTACAAATGGTATTTTGATTGAAAAGGATAACATTAATGTCCATGGGGTACGGGACAGGCAGTTGTTTTGTAAATGCAAGCCAGCAAAAATATTCAATATTCTCTGAATATCAAGGTCTTGGTTCTGCATTCATTCTGCTTGCAAAAGGGCTTGACATTAACTTAAATGTTTTAAAATTATGGGAGCATAGAGTATGTGAGCATTTACCACCATATCTTCAGCTGTAAAATAGCGGCTGCTTTTGACCATTATATTTTAAGCGTCCATTCCTCATAATCTGAAAAATTCATGTGAGTTTGTTATTGTATTCTACTTCTTTCTCCTCCTCTATTACCTCCATAAATCTATTTGAACTGAGAGGGAAAGCCAGCAAAATTTATTTGTGCAGAATTTACAGCCAAACAATCAGAATTTGCCAAGACTGGACAACATGAAAAAAAATGTGTAAATTAGAACTGGACTGCATTGAAAAAAAATTAATAATTCATTTCAGTGCCCCTGCAAGAGAACATAAGTATCATTTAAGGGATCACTATAAAGGGTAGAAGAGGGAGAACTGGTTTTTTTTTATTATTGCTGCCAAATACAATTCACACTCTTATTTCAACACAGAATTCTTTCAAAAATTAGAATTAAATTAACCTTGATAATTATTTGAGGAAAAAAAAAAAAAAAAAGGAAGTTACTTTCCTGAAAATATCATTGATAGATATGTGTGGAAGTATATGCCACACTGATATATACTGATATTGTTAATATTAGTATTTTTAATTTTGAAAATTAAATTCACAAGCAAGTATAATTCCTTTCCCTTCTTCTCACCTGTGAAATCAGCTCTGAAGTACTGAACATACTAGAAAATACTATCTTTATATGACTTGAAGTGAATTTTGTATTCCTGTATAAAAAAGGTTTACATGAGTGAAGGTATTTACAGAGTGTGTGAAGAGATACTGTTTGTATGGTACATATAGATAGCTACTGTATGGACATACACACATATATACATATGCCCATGAAACGTTTTGCTTGTGTATAAAATTCATCTGTGATTTTAAATTAATTCATCATTAAGTGATGTTGATAAGACCTGAGATGCTCCCCAGTTCCCAAGAAACAGTCTGTGCCTTGGAGGCTGGAGTTCACTCTGAATTACTCAACAAACAAGAAATCACCTGTACCAGGATAATTACGGCATCAAATGTGCTGGGGCTACAACCCTTTGAAAGTCCTTCAGCTGCTTGACCAGACTTTGCATTAAGTTTCTTTTTCAGCAAATGTTTGTTTGTGGTGTTCCATTATATACCTGTCAGTCTAGGGCATTAAGAGTGGTGGACATCAGTGACCTGCTAGGAAATCTCTCTCTGACATCTGTTCTTATATCTATGCTGTGAAGTGGAGGAAAGCACAGATTGGCTTGTAGGAATGACAAAACGTGTACATTAAAAGGATTCTTCTGTATCTGGAAGTATTTATTGTGCTTCTTGTGGTTCTATGTCTGAAAAAAATAACAAAATTTACCAAGATAGTTTTTGGTGGGCTTTCATGTTAATTCTGTGTAACCAATGAAAAATTCATAAAGCTCACAAGAAAAATATTAAGGGTCAGTAGTTCAGGGTACAGTATATATATAGGTACATAATGCACTGTGCATTTCAAAATCTGACAGTTCAGTTTTCTACAAATGCTTTATTCTCGATTTTACAAGGTCGAATAAAATAATACCTGTCTGAAAAATAAGGAATATTCTCTAACAGAATTGCTTCTACAAGTAACAATCTTTTGCCAGTTTTTAAGAATGTAGCTTAGAAATGTTTTTGTTTGAATGAACTGTTTGACTAGCAGAAGCATTTCTGTATATGTATGTATTCTACTAGCTATAGAATTAGTCAAGATTTATTCTGAAATTAGACTTGTCTTGAAGAATGCATTTAAATTGCTAAGTTTTTGCTTCTAACTTATGAAGCCTGAAAGCCCATGAAAAAATGCAGTAAAATTAAGGATGAAATAAATATTCAGTGAATGTATGCAAATTGGAAAGGTTTCTACATTAGTCTTAATGTGCCTGACAAGATTTGTTTCTGGCATTTTTTTTATTTTCACCTACTAATGTTGAAATAGCATTTATTTTGTTTTTATTATTTTCATACATAAATTTTATTTCTGAGTTTTCTTTTCTTTCCCCCATTTAAGATTCCAGAGGCTTATTTTATTAGAGATCCTCATACTTTCCTCCTTACAAGGGACTTTATTAAGGTATATATGTTCTTTTTAGCGCAAAAAAACCAAAAGCTCTCTCAAGACCTGAAATGCATGTCCTCACAGGTTAACATTTTCACATATAATGCCAGTTACTGGAGATGAGAATGGTTAGTTGGTTAACTGAAGCATGCTTGAAAGGAGAAGCAAAGCTTGTCTACAAAATACTAACACTTGGATGAGTCTGCAGCCTGGGAGGAGAGCACCGGGTGAATTTTCTGGACTTTTTTCATGGCTGACTTGGGATATGCCTGCATTGTCACACAGTGTGCTGACCTCTCTCCTTGATGCATATTGCTCCTGACAGTCCCTCTCCTCTGCCTGCAGGCCATGGAGGCGCAGATACAGAACTTTGGACAGACGCCATCGCAGTTGCTCATTGAGCCCCATCCACCTCGGAGCTCTGCCATGCACCTGGTGAGACACGACTGCTGGCTGGGAATGCATTCCCTTTGAACCTTAGGATCCCTTGTAGGTCATAAAGTACTCATTAAAGCAACACTTTTAATGCCCCCCATTGCCCATGCAGCCATACTTGCTTTGGGTAGCAACAAATCACTGGCTCCAGCAGAGCAAGGTGGAGGTGGGACTAGCTGTAGCTTCATATAGTCCTGGATTTTTTTACTAATATTCTATAAGAAGGCCCCATCTTAATAAATATAAACTTGATAAATACATATTTGGATTCTTGTTCCTGCAAGTGGTGGGAATGACTTCAGGCTTTCCTTTGAGCAAATAGGTTGTTTTGTTTTAAAGGATGTGTTGTTAGGGGCTGATTTATGAACAATGTCTGCTTGGCAAAAATGAAGTATTGGAGTTCAAATCATGATGGAGTCCTCTTGCCCATTCCCCTGGGAGAATGAAATGTATATTTTGAGTTTCAATTCAAACTCCAAAATTCATTTCCATCACATTTTTCTCTGTGCTTCTTGCAAAGAATTGTGTAAAATAGCCAGACTGAACAAGACAGATGTCTGTGCCCTGAGTGCCTTTGATAAAATGCTTAGAGCTAGATATTTCTTTTAAGCTTTGTAAATCAACAGTAATGCATGCAGTAGTTTCAATCATTTTATCTATCTACAAGGAAACCACTCTATCTAGTTGTACACTGTGAAAGTGGAAATTGATCTGGAAGTGGTTGTTGAACTAAGTAATGTGTACGAGTCAAACTTAGATAATATTTATTTTATATTCTTAAGATATGGATAATATATTTTTAATAATTCAAGGTGAAAAGCAACAAAGAATATTTGATCATTTAGAAATAGCTCATTTTGTTATAAGATATATATATATAAGTGGTTGAAAAAAAAATCCTTACAAACCAATACTCAATAATTATCCTTGTCCATGTACAAACAATTGTGTCATTTATAGAATCAGGAAACAGACTTAGGTTATTATAGCCTTATTAGGTTACAGAGTCCCTAATAAGCATATGCTTTACATAGAATTAAATTGTCTGTGTTTGGAAGTGCTGTATTTCATATCAGGAATTCATTAGGAAAAATTGAATATCTGTTGAGTTTTTGAGTCATTCTTAAAATTTCTTTTTTCAAGTGTTGTAGTTTGGAGAATTAATATTTATTATGTATTAATTTATTAAATCATGTATTAATTGATTAAATCATTAAGACCTATTTCTATTTTACAAATATTAACTACTGAATAATTCTACATTTTACTGTATGCTAATTAATGCTAATGGTCATTTTGCACCCTGTAATGATAACCCTTTCCATACCTATTCTCTACTTATCCTCGTGTAACATTCCAAAAATAGCTTCTGATCTTGCTCTCCTCCATCACTAGAGTAGATGTGCAGGTAGTGTTGTTTTCCCTGTATGTGCACATGCTTGCCTGCTCTTTTTTAACCTCGTTTTCCCTCAGACCTCCTCACTAATTGTGTTATCCCTTCTGTTTTCTTCTGCTCTCTTCTCCTTTCTACTCAACAGTGTTTCCTTCCACAGAGCCCCCTCATGTTTAAAGATCAGATGCAGCAGGATGTCATCATGGTGCTGAAGTTCCCATCCAACTCCCCTGTCACACACGTGGCAGCCAACACGCTGCCCCACCTGACCATCCCTGCCGTGGTGACCGTCACTTGCAGCAGGCTCTTTGCAGTCAATCGGTGGCACAACACAGTAGGTAGGTTCTCACCTTAACAGTGCAGCTTTCATTTTGAGTGCAATTTAGCTCACTCACCTGCCTGTGCACCAAAATTTACTCTTTCTTCTGGTTTGTGTCAAATAATCACAGCTTCTGTTTTCTCTGGTGTCATTCCTAGAAACAACTCTCCTTAACAGCAACACATCTCCATGGCAGCCGATCGATCTGTGCTTACTTCAGGATCAGTCTTCGATATAATGCTTTTCAGGAGACTGCTCTTGCTCTCGACACAGCCAACATTAATATGTCCCAGGTTTCAGGAATACATCCTGGCATGCTAGAGAGCATACATCCCTATGTGCTGCTTAGGAGAGATTTCAGGACCTTGTAATAAGCCTTCCCCTGGGTCACTGTTGAATTATCTGGACACTAAGCCACCGGACACTGAAATATTCTGAAGTTTCCTCATTCCCTCACAAAAGCCCATCCAACAGGGCCATCCCAAAATTGCCTTCCAGCCCTTCTGCTCACCTCTCCATATTGCCATTACGACTGTCCATGTCACCTGGACATGGAGATGCTAAGGCATCACTAAATAGGTGGTGGGGCCATGAGGTACATGAGGGAACAAACAGGTTAAATTTTCTTGGGTAGTTTCCTGCAGTGGTAGCCCTTAAGCTGCAATATCTGGAGACATTTATAATACTTCATCAGGTGCAAATACATAACATATAAAAAAAATGTTTTTCCTGTTTCTTAAAAACAAAAGGGAAAAATCTAGAGGGGGGGAAAAAAATCAAATTAAACATTTTTTAAAGTATTTTGTGACAATGTCCTCAATGGAAGATTCCAATGTCAGGAATGATTCAGAGGTGCAGAAACTGTCCTGTGTTATTTGAATACACCTTTAACTAACATTGGCCGCCTAATTCCTAATTATTTGCCCTCAGTTTTTCAGGGATTCTCTCCAAGTTCTCTATACCCATCATCATTCACGTTTCCTCTGTTTGAGGAAGCTTATTTAGTTCTTTCTCATCCAGACTGTCATGTCAAGAGAAGCCAAAATTCCTACCTGTACTTTACTGTGAAGGAGTTAGTCTCATTAATATTGCAGTATGCAGGAGTTCAAGGGTTTCCTTAAAAAGTGTCATTTGAATTCCTTTAGTTTAGCTGAAGTTATGTTGGTCTTTATGATCCATGTGACAGTAAGGTTTTAGTTTTTCGTCTGTACTCTTGTAAAACATAAGTCATGTTGCAAACATTCAGAATTCAAGGCATGAACCAACCACAAATTAAATTTCTCGCCATTTGTAAACTGCTGGTTTAAATTGCAAAAAAAAAGAATACTTTCTAAATATATTATAACAGAAAGAGAGGAAAATGAAACTCTTTAGAGAATCAAGCTTCATTGTTATGATTTTCTTAACTTTTACATCCTGCTTGGAAATGTTGTTTATTTTGCAGGAGAAAAATCCAGGACAGGGTATCAATTTCCTACTACTGATACAATATTATTTTAATAAAGCATAACTGTAGTATAAAGAATAGTTTTATCTTCAAAAATGTATGCACAGACCACTTGTTGTAGAATGTATGTAGAGCTCTGGAGTTAATAAACAGCAGGAGGCATTTACATCAACATAATGCAAGTGAATGAATCTAAGTTAATACCAGTAAAGACCTGTCCCAAGCTGTTTGGGCTTTGAAAGAAGAGGCAGAAAGAAGGGAAGGAGAAGTTCTCAGATCAGTGTATTTCTGAAAATTGCAGAGCTAGCTGTTTTATTTTACCTCCTCTGGCTGTCTGTTTCAGTGGTAGAAAATGGACTTTATTCTCCAGAAATCTCTATATCCTATTATAGAGGGTATTCTTGAGCAACATGGCAGTTCGGGACAAAAATTGTTTTTTCAGTAGTGACAATTTGATTTACATACCAGGGAAACTGCTCAGGAGAGCCAAAGCAATGTTATCTGTGCATGAGAGCAGATAACACTAAATTTGTAGCCCCTGATGCACATCTGAATATCTTAAGGACTGTTTGGAATAGAATCAACAGGAATAATTGTGGCACAGTTACTGTAGCCTACAGTTTTACAGCTAAAACTTTTAGATAAATCCATGAAAAGGTCCAAGTTTCTGTCACATACAGGTTTCCATATGTAAGAAACTCATAATAATGTTTAATGAGATTAACTTTGTTTTCTGTGCTAAAATTTCTGCTCAAATGTAAAAGAACAAAGATTGTTTCTTATAGTACTTTAAATGAGTTATTTAATGAATATGTGTGGCTGTAGAAGTTGTGATGAAGTTGGCACTTCTATATTTATAGTTACTTTTACCTTACAGAAGAATTAACAAATACATATTTTGTAGCAGAGGAAGAAATCGTAATATATAAATAAAACAAATAGTAAAAAGTTACTTTTTAAAAGTATATAATAATCTAATAATGAACTTTTAAGCCCAGAAAGGTCATGTCAAAAGGTTTCTGTGTGCTTTATTCTTCCTTTCATACGTAGGCCTTCGAGGAGCCCCAGGATACTCTTTGGATCAAGCCCATCATCTTCCAATTGAAATGGATCCATTGATTGGTATGTCAAGATGAAAATGTAGCAATATATTCAAAATTGGCATTTTCAGGAATTATTGATTAAGCTATATTTGTATATTATGCTCCATTTAACACAGAAAATAGGAAAATAATTTATTCTTGTCAGTCCTGGAGAACTAAAAGCATTAGCTATTGATGCTGAATGAATTACATGAGTGCTCTTTGTTATTAACATCACCAGCAACTGGTATTTAAGAAACAACCAATTAATTCAGTTACACTGTCAGCCCATATCTATAATTCTATTGTCTGATCAGGTCACATTAGTAAAATAAAATGTGAGGGTCCTGAGGAGTTACCATATATTCTTGTTTTACAGCTAGCACTATGTTTATCAGTGCAGATGCTGTTTGTTTTCATTCACCTCATGATTTGGATTTAGTTGGCAATACTAATTTAATAATTAAAAGACTGGATTTTAAATTGATAGTATTCTTTAAAATCCAAAATCTTTGAGAAAGTGAAGTTTTTTAGAAATAGCATCTGCTAAAATTGTTAAATTGCTGGACTTCCTAACGATCATAAATTCTCATTAATTGCACCTATTTGATTTATAGGGATTTTTCCAGTAATTTGAAACAGAAATTGTGGATAGGGAAGGTTCTTAGAGACAAATTTGTAGCATTGTAGAGATAAAAATACATTTTTAAACATAGTCTGATATAAAGTTCCTTTTTTGCCTGTGTCAATATTCATGTTCAAAAGATTTACGTAGAAGTACCTTGGGAGTGTTAATCTTTCTCATTCTGTGTGCTTCATTTGATCTCATTTAATGACAGTGGTTTTCTCTTTAGTTTTTTCTTTCACAAGCTAAGGCACAACTACTGCACCCATCTGTTCTGGAAATCTGAGTAATTTGTTATTCATTATATTTTAGCTGGTGGACATAGAGGATCTGGTAATTTAAAGATTTATTCTTAAAATGTTAATGACATTAACTTCCACAAGCAATTTTAAAATTGTGTGGTTTTGGTTGAATCTCTTATTTCATGTAGTTGTGAGCAATTTAAGTAGAATAGCAAAAAATACAGAAAAAATCAGATTATTTATTATCTGAATTAAGTTGTGTTCTTATATTAGGAGAAATACTTCTCAGAGAGATTTTTATCTCACCTAACTTCAGTTACTGAATTTAGTTGTCAAGATTCCCTCCATAACTACTGTAGAAAGATGAACTCTCTTCTGGAGTTGTCTAGCACTTAGACAGCTATTACAGTGTGAGATAACTTGTCATGTGAAAAAATGTCGTCCTCTCCAGCGAGACTGGATGGATAAAATTAATTTAGATTATATGCCAAACTTTCAGAAAGTTGGTATTGAGATGGAACACACCTTTATTGTGTTGCCATATCTTGTCTGTTGTGTCACAGGGAGAACAAGGCACATTAGGTGGGGACTCCCAGTCCTTCTTAACATCCTTCTTAACAGCTCCGTTTGGCAGTTGGGTTGGTGGATTCTGCATGAACCGTTCCTTTTCCCTCGGACTGGGGGAGTTTCTGGGTCTCATTGCCTCTTTTATAAGTACTGTCCATGGCCTGGCTCCCTGCTTGAGGAGCAGGTAATAAGACCTATAGTGGAAAATCACATTAGGTTTGAAGAGATTCATGGTATCATAAAATACGCTGAGTTGGAAGGAACCTGTGAGGACCCCCCACAGGAGTCACACCATGTGCCTGACAGCATTGTCCAAACAGTTCTTGAACTCCATCAGGTTTGGTGCTGTGACCACTTCCCTGGGGAGCCTATTCCAGTGCCCAGACACCCTCTAGGTGAAGAACCTTTTCCTGATACCCAACCCAAACTCAGCTTCATGCCTTTTCCTTGGGTCCTGTCCCTGGTCACAAGAGGGAAGAGATCAGTGCCTGTCCCTCCGCTTTCCCTCGTAAGGATGTTGTAGACCACAATGAGGTCTCCCCTCATTCATTAATTGAATCCTTATGTCGTTAATCTGGTTAAGCATCTGGAGGTATGGGGATGTCAAGTCCACACAATACAAGCTGCTTCTGTAGAAGAGATACCAACCAGCAAGAATTGGCTCTCTGCAGTATTGTTAATATTGATTTTATATTTTAAATGGACTTCTGCCTTTTTCCCCTGGTTCAGATTGGTTTGGGGGACTACTTCTGCAGAGCACTAAATTATTACCACATATTATGCAGTGCATCAGGCAACTTATAAGAAATTGTCATCTCCTGTAAAATCTTTTCTCTTATTCAAAGGGAAACTAGAAATCTCACAATAATTTTGTATTTCTGACACCAATATAGGCAGCTCTAAATGTTCATATTCAAAATGCTTACTCAACAACAAATTCACAGTTCATTGAAAGTTAAATGTATTCATTTTCTCCTGTAAATGGATGACAGGAAGGTGTTGGAATGGCTTACATGTAAAATGTGTTTTGCATTTCGTTACAGCCAATAACTCTGGTGTGAACAAACGGCAGATCACAGACCTTGTGGATCAGAGCATCCAGATCAATGCGCATTGCTTCGTGGTCACGGCAGATAATCGCTACATTCTTATCTGTGGTTTCTGGGACAAGAGCTTTCGAGTTTATTCTACAGAAACAGGTGACCTCAAATACAGCTCTCTGGTTCTTCCTGGGTCACAGAGTGGACAAGGACTGCTGTCTTAATAGTACCACATCTAATGCTTGTGCTTACCCATCAATGAATGATAACGGGCAGTTTATAAATCCTTCATTATTGTTTCAGCATGATAACTTTAAGGTTCTTTTTTAATGGAGGATAAAGAATGTAAAAGGAAATGGAATACAGTTTTATTAATGGTAACTTTTTAAAACCATAGTTATTTTCAGGAAATTTATAATATCTTAAGGATCAACCAAAATTTTTGTTACAATATTTTCATGGATGTATTATTTCTATCTCTATTTATTTCATGTAGCAAGGAATTAGGTTGAATATCCTGCTACAGGAACCAATATTTTGTTCCTTTGTCTGATGACTTAGCCTAATATCACTCAGTATATTGCTAAAAACTAATTGCAATAATAGAAAGGAGGAGGTGATAATCAGTAAACCTTAGTTTGACATTAACATAGAACAAATACACATTTTTAATATAATAATGTAGCACAATTATGGAAAAGTTCATGTGCTGTCTTATGCATATCACTCATGAAATTCATAAATAATATTCTAGTGCCATTGCTTAAATACTGATGGAGCTATAACTCCACTTAATATTCAGTGACTGCAGCACTAACTTGATTTTCAGAGATAAGGGTTAGACTATGGATTGACACAGAGCACGGCCCTCAGTAGGAACAAATAAAAAAAAAAGTGGGAAAAAAGTTCTATCTTTGTGCTTTTTAATCTTGTTGTAGCATTTAGTGACCTTTAATTATGGGACATGAGACAAAAGTTACATTTGAACTGAATATTAATTATATAGCTAATGATTTCTAAATGCTGCAAGTACCTTAGAAAACTGAATTTGTATGACTTTGCATTCCCGCCAGGAAAATTAACTCAGATTGTGTTTGGCCACTGGGATGTCGTGACTTGCCTTGCCAGGTCGGAGTCCTACATTGGGGGTGATTGCTACATCGTGTCCGGGTCTCGTGATGCTACATTGCTGCTTTGGTATTGGAGTGGCCGACATCATATTATAGGTGACAATCCAAACAGCAGTAAGTATCCTTGAAATAACGTCTTTCTGAGAGGTCTTCTGCCACACCTGCTCATTTTAGCCTCCCTCCTATCAGATTCAGAAATTATAACCAAATATATTGGTAACTTTGCTTACAGGTTGAAAGTTGGTGTAAGAAGAGCACCACATGCGAAGCAATGCATTGATTACTACCCCAAAATATGTTTAAACAGTGTGTGCATGTTAAGCGATAACAAGATGGGAGTATAATTCTTAAGTTTATAATTGCTTTTATCACTTATAGCATCATGTCATCATAAACTAGAGCAAGATGGTTGTGGCCTTTAAGTGACAGGACATATATCACTATATTTTGACTTCCCTTTCCCTAGAAATATTTTTTGGCATTTTAACTTATTCCTTTTGTGCTACAGCATGCTATATCAGCTGCTTTTCAAAAAAAGAATGTCTCACATGCCATAGAGTTAAATGAGACTCTTGAGAAAGGTCTTTCTGTAGTTTGGAGAAGCAATATGACTGAATAAAAATAGAAAAAGATAAAATGTCAGGAGGAGTTTACATTCATTTGCATGGGACTAACTTTCAGTGCTTTGCAAAGTGAGGGGGACACAATAATATTAATTTATATGAAAGGGTACTTGAAGTGCATTACTAATTTAAAGCTATCATCACCCAAGCCAGAGGTATGGCTGTAGCTAAAGAGCAACTTTTATCCATATACTTTGTACAACACTAAATCCGTTTCACTTAAACAAGTTTCTGAATTCTAAAGATAATTTTCAACAGAAGGATTCTGTCTTTGGATAAAAATGGAAGAATCTGTGACTATGAGTTTTGATCTCTGATTCAAATACTGACTGGAGGCAGTACTGTCAGTTACAGACATCTAAGAGAAAGTATTTCTTCATCTGAATGGTAGAAAAGTATTTTCTTTATTTCAAAGTAAATATTTTGTTATTTTTTCAGCAGGAAGGTTTTTATTGATTTTTGATTTTTTTCCATTTGTCTGTAGCAGAGTAAAAGGGAGACAGATAAAAGCCTCACTTTCTCACCAGATTTTATTTGCTTGGAAATAGAGGGGAAAAATAAAATTGTGTTCCAATAACAAATTTCTCTAATCTTTGCCTATATTCCATGACTTTTTTAGTACGTAATTCTCCAATATGGATAAATTCAGTCTGACAAGGATTTTCATGTCTGAGCAGTTCTGTTTAGGTTGATGCCATTTTTCTTCTTTGAATGCCTGTGTGATTCATATAAAGTATTAGTAATTTCTTTGTTAAAAGAAAAATAAAAAGAGCTCTCTACTCTCATAAAAGAAAAAAAAGTAAGACTTTTCCTTTACCTCCTTTGATTACAAAGGACTTGGACAGCCTTGCAATTAACTTCTCCTTTCTAATAGAGACTGCTTCAGTTCTTTTCCAGATAGAATTATTTTAGTTCTAGTATTGTTCTGTCATCACTTACATATCTGAGTGAACAAAAGTGGTACTTCTTGGTATCTCAGGTTTAATATCTTAGCTGCACAACTTTGGAAGTGTCTGCCTTGGATATCTTTAATTTTATGAAAGGAAGGATATGACCTGGCTGTCAGAAATAAATGAAAACAAAAATTACTTGTATTATTTTCTCTCTGTCTCTATATGGATATATTGTTTTACTGAAAAAAAGGCCTTATAGTCAGATTAACTGTGCTGCAGATAGTCATGTCCAGTCAAATGAAATCTTACAGGCATGGTAACAGAACTCAGGAAAACTAATACCCAAGACCTTCGTGGTAGTTTTGAAATATATTGATAAGATTTTTTAATATTCGTATTGAAAACTCATGCTGAGGAAGAATGATGTCATTTCTATTACTACTGTCTCTTTTCGTTGGATTAAAGCTACCATGGATATGCTATTTGTACTAGCATGGATAATACTAATACTAGTACTGTACTATAACCAGAACTACATGTGTTGGAAACATTATTAACAGCTACTTTGACTTTTCAGGAACATACATTAATGGAGATAGATCACAAAAACAAAGGACCTTTAGAAAAAGGGCTTTTAAAAACTTCTACAACTACTGTTTCTGCTGAAGTAATGATTAGCAGTTTCTGCTCACTACCACAAGCAGACATGATAATTGTCATATGACTAAGATTCCCTGTAAATTAATTTTCAAGAGTGAAGCATTCCCAACAATCCTTATGAAAATACTTGAAGTTTTATATAGTAAAGCCACCAAAGTAGTAAAGAAATATTTCCTAATCTCTTCTATAGTTGCTGTTAGAAGGTTAGGATTTACCTTGTAGGAAAAATGAAAGTGGTATGATCAATGTAGGTCAAATCCAATTACTTAACATCTTTAGAATGAATTTCCAGAAAGATGTAGATGATATTTTGAGAGGGAAAAAAAAGGGATATTGGGTTTTTTAAATGCTGTCATCCGGAGACACACATAAGGTGTTTTATACCACAGGATATAAGAAGGTGAAGAACTCCAAGAAAAATGTCAGGTATAGTAATTATCTGGGTTAGATGCTTGACTTTATAATTATCTACTAAGCTGAAAGACAGTTAATTATCAATTTCAGCTTCAATATGTCCAATTAAAAGGAACTTTAGTTGTTTCAGAAAATCTTAAAGGGGAGAAAAATCAAACCTAAACAGTTTGTGTAGTTTATCATTTGTACAGAAAATGTAGATACCATTTCATTTGAAAACATAGCAATCACAATAATTTATTGTGAAATACTCTCAGGCAAAAGACTGTCAGATCAAACTTCTTACAGATTCTGCTAAAATTCCATATTCAAGAATCCATGAGGCAGATATAATCTTTACTAAACAACACGTGTCAATGACCTAACCCGTCAGAGCTCCTCAGAACCTTCTGCTGAAGTACCTGTACAGGTGTATGCTCTGGGTCACCTCAGCTGTGTCTGTGGGAAATACAGAACAAGCCTTTGTTTAAAGAGGAGAATTGAGAAAAAAATGCAAGTGATTGCTCTAGCTTGGTAGTTGAAAACTTACCTATGAGAGCACGGTAAGCTTCATTTTATAATTTAAAAATAATTTTTCCAATCAATACAATTATTAAATTACCACTTTTATTCTACAGTAAGTGTCAAAAATTAGTTTCTGGTTTAGTTTGCACTTGTCACAATTTCTTGACAGTTCTCACAATCACTGTGAGAAGAGTGAAGCTTTACCAGATTTTAAATGTAATGTTTTCCACACGGTAGCTTTCTGAAATAGCTAGTAGGAAATCTTCTGGTTAGAGTGTTTGTTTGGGAAGTGTATGACTACATTCTTGACCTCTAGAGACTGGGGGAATTAAAGCCCTCATTCCCATGTTCACAAGCATGTGCTGACTATCAGCTATAAATTAACATAGGGCGGGCCCCTGTGGACTCCAGATTTGGTAGAAAGAAAAATTCTTTTCTTTGCTCTTATTTATGGATCTTACATGTCATGATGATTGGATATATAGATAAATCAAGAAATCGGGAGCCATATGCTGCATACCTTCAAAACATATAAAAAATGCAAATCTTGTCCCTATTTGTACTTTATCTAGTTCAACATTGGTTTCATGGCCGTGCCATTACTAAGCTCCAACAGTAGTGATGTTGGAGGTCCTGTTTGGATTAGACTAGAGGCTAGTGTCTGGGAATGCTTCTGGAAAGTAAGAGGTGTGCCATGATTTCCTGTAGGCTGAAGGGCAGTTGAATGCAGAGTTGTATGTATGT
>VZTN01025417.1:55910-67986 GCA_013400515.1 Erpornis zantholeuca | reverse complement strand
TCCCAAAGCAATTCAGTGGAAGAGATAGGAAGAGATGCTACAAATCCATACTTTCCTGTCCTCCCTTATATTTTACCTTCTGGAGTCTGGATTGGTGCAAGCCCACCCAAAAGCCCACTCACCTGGGTGAATTGTTTGTAGCTATATACAACATTCCTTAGCAAATCAATCAGCTCTGCTTCCCAGAGCAAGGGATATTTTGAATATACTAATATTTTTCTGTCAGCAATCCTTCTTTTATACCCATTGCTCCCTCATCTTGTGGACATTGTCATTAACTATTTTCTGTTTTGAGATATTCATATTTATTGGTTCTAGCCTTATCTTTTCATCAAACTCCAAGATGGGGTTTTTTGACAGTAAAAATTTGAGAAGGCTCTTAGATTTTTACTTCAGTGAAAGCCATTGAAATTTCTAAGATTTTGTTTTCTGATGAGTATCCCCTGAAAAGTCCTAACAATAAAGCAAATAGCAAAGTAAATTCTTTTCAGCAAGTAATTCAGTATAACCTTGTACTTTTGTCAAAGTGAGAGATGAAATGGAAGCTAAAATTTGCCATGCGGTCTCATGTTCATTTATACAGAAGACTCCTAAGTGTGTTCCCATATAAATCTGTACATAATTCCTGGAAAAGGACAGTGTGAGAGAAATAGTAACATTGTCTTTCGTCTTCCTTTCCCTCTTCTTTTTTTCCTTGTCATGCGAGAGCCTCTATTCCTGAAGAACCTTACAATAATATTAAGCATTCTATTCTTCAGCAAGAAGGAAAGATGTGTTTTATTTTAGACTTTCTAGAAAAACTTACTTGTTTGGAAATACAGCACTTTTTTTTTTTCCTTCTGCCCTCTAGTAATTCAGTTCAAAGGTGCTCCTTTGGGGAAATTACAGGGAGTTTACAGTGATGGTATCTCAGTTCTTAGGTAGCATATTTTCACCTGCAATTCCCTTAGAGCTGCAGCCTTTGACCTCTGGCTGTATCTATCAGTGGTGATGTGACAGTGACAGAATATTTTGCTAGATTTTGAGTGATTCCCAGAGTTCACAGCTTCTTTCCTTAGCAATAAAATGTAATATGATTGAGGTTCATGCCACAGCTTTTTCTATAGAAGGTATCACTGAATAATTTTTTCTTTAAGCCCTAAGGGGAAAAAATCCTGATTTCAATCACCGTTGGACTGTTACTCTTAATACTGATATTCCAATATTAATTTGTATTTACTGAAAAACAGGACAAAATAAGACTCATAAATCTATGTTTCAGGGCAGTTGTGTCTTATAAGCATTTTCCTTTTTAAATCAAGAAGTCACTAAAATATGCTTATTTGGTGTATTCTGGAGTTTTACAGTTCCTTGATATTACAGAACTTTCCTAAGAAACACAGAAGAAGATATCCTTTTGAAAACTGCATTATTTCTTTTCCCTTCAAAAATTTTAGCCATCTATTAATTTCAGTCATTCAGTTTGATGCAGTCTGATGACACCTCTGTAATCAGAGCTTGAGCCAAGATGGCCATTGAGCATAATTCCTTTTTTTTTCAAGAGGACATACAGAAGAAAAAAAAAGTGGAAAATTTTGAACTTAGTTAATTGCCTTTTTTTTTGGGTTTTGCTCTTATGTTATGTGCTTAGACAAAACCAAACCTTGAAAGGAGATGGGATTCTCGACAGCAGTGTTGATAGGGAAATTATAAAAATCAAAATATAGCCATCTTTGATGAGATACACAAAGCATCTTTCTATTTCCATCCTTCCCTAGCAGTAGAGCTCAGTTTTCAGTTGCCATCTTCAGTTTCCAGACCAAAAAGATTTTTTTCTTGCAGTCTAGATTAAAGTTTGGGAAGCTCAGATTTATTGAGATAGCTGCATTAGAAGTAAGAAATTTTTACAGTGTCTGTGCATTGGAATGACAAGACCTGTTAGACTGACACACCCTGTACAACTGTGTCCAAAACTGAAGTCTGTAAATCCATGGTTGGTAGTTCTCATCTTGTTCAGCAAGATGTTAAAATACATGGAATTATTATTAAATTTTGATAATAGATGTTAGGGTTTGACAAGAAAAACTGTAGATTGATTCTAAATTTTTAAGAGCTATGGTACTACACATCACTGTATACCCAAATTTTAAGAATGAGTTTAAAGTTAGACAGGCAAAGAAATTGATTGCTACAATGGCTGAGAAATGGTAAGTCCCTCCCTTCAAAGGAGTTTATAAGGGTTTGGTTTGGTCAATAGACTCAAAAGGAAAGACAAAAAGGCAATTCATTCTGTAAGTACATAAGTGGAGAAACTGCTAGAGAAGAAGACCTGCAGCTAAAGAACAATGCTAACACAAGAACTAAGAGGTGCTAAGTAGACAAAAACAAATTCAAACTGAAATTCAGAGCATTTCTCTCCTTTAGCATAGGAAGAATCTGGAACATCCTTTCAAGTCACATACTCAGTCATTTCATTACCTGTTTATATCATGCGAGTGTCTGCAATAAAGGAAGACTCAATTCATTGACCCACAGAAGTCTATCTAAGCCTCCATTCCTAATGCATATCTTTCAAAATCCCATGCAATAATTTTTAGCTACTCAGATAGTCCCCTTTTGGTTTAGTGTTTAACTGTATTTCCAGTTAAGAAACTGCACTTTATTCCAGAGTTGAAATGTGTGCAGCCATTCGCCCATTGGGCCTCTCTGTGCCATTAGCTGCAAGATAAATTTCTGGGCTATTGGACATTTTTTATGCCTGTGACTCCAAATTAGTAGAGTCGAGTTACCACTTTGCTGCCTATGCAGTGAAGAGAGAAAACACTTCAAACACTGTGCAGCCTCCTGTCCTACTCTCCTGTATCTGCTGTGTGACCTCCGTTGAGCTCATTGCTGTAAATGTGGCTACAAGCCTTTCATCTTTCTGGTCTTCAGTGGCTGAGTAGTTCTAGCCACCTATTTGCTGAGGTGAGGTATTGCACTGAAAGTTCACATTGAGGGTGTTTTTCTTTCTGGCTCCATGAATCCTGCTCTATATCACTTCCTTCTAGAACAGAATCTCCTCTCCAGTGAACAGAGCTTGTGCTTGTCCAGAATCATCAACTTCCACCTGGCTGCATTGAAAAGAAATTTTGCTATTTTTTTATTTAACTGGGCAATGATGTAATAATGACATAAAAATGGGTTTCTCCTGTCATTGTACAGTTGCCCATAAAGCTTTGCATCAGTTATTTTATTACAAGCCTATCTTACCAGCAAAGATTTATATTATTCCATAGATAATATTATTGGTTAGTATTTTTAGATATGATTAGACTCAATTTCCAGCTCCTAACTGAAAGCTGATTTCCAAACCCTAATTTTCAAAATCCCTATGTGTAGTTCACAGTATTTATCTCTTTATGGGAAAAAAAATATTAAGATTTGTGATTGACCCAGCTTCTGTGCCGTCCATGTTGTCCACAGTCAGTTGCATATAAAACTTGTTTAAACCAAAACATTGTATTACTAAACAAATACTTTGAAAAAAATAAATAGAGACTGGTTCAATCTAGCTGTCATTAACAACTGTAACCCTCATCCTAGGAAAACCAGGTGAGACTTCCAGTCCAACACAGCATGGTGACTGGTATTAATGAGATTTTTGCTTCTGATTCTCATTGACAGAAATGAGGATTAACCATTTTGTTATTTTATATATAATTAATGTTACAGTAATTTATCCTAGGTCATTTCTTTTACTATTTGAACTACACTGGCAGAACTTCAGTCCTTTGGAATATCCCAATTTTCTGTATTTCATTTGTACAATGCAAATATAATGTGAACTCTGTGTTATCTATCAAGTTGCTAATTTTTGTTGCCAATTGACTTTTTTTGCCTGGCAGAGCAATATCAAATACTAAGCAATTAGGTTGTCAGAGTCTGTTATTATTAGAAACAACAGAAATGTCATTGTTTTCATAGAAACACTCCATAAATGCCTACTTGTTTGAAATAAAAAAAAAAAAAATCAGTCCTGAATATATAAATGTGTATATCATATCTATAAATAAATAAATATATAATTATGTATACTCATAACCGTTTTTAGCTATATTTTAATTTCTGACCCTTCCACGTGTCTCTGAATCAATATTATCTATGCAGCAGTAGTATGTTTCTAGTACAGTGTTGTTCTGTTCTTTTCCTACCCCCAGTTTCATGAAACAAGTTAGGACCATTATTAAAGGAACATCCTCAATTCTTTATGTTCATATTGTAAGTCTAGAGACATATATGTTCAATAGCAGACATTTACATTACCACTGCCTTCCACAGCACTACGCTTTGTATTCCTTTAATTAATTCATGAATGCATTGGGAAGTTGTGGTTTTGAAACTTCATGATGTCTGAATATATTTTGCTCAGCATCCTGAATAAGAGATATTTAATCACACTGCTTTCTGACACTTAATGACTTCAAGCAAATTATAGCAAAGTTCTTTTGTTGATAAACCATGTCTTATTTGGCATTTCCTGTTGTTTTCTTTTTCTTGCTTTTCTCATTTTTTTTTTTTTACAGGTGATTATCCAGCTCCTCGTGCTGTTCTAACTGGTCATGACCATGAAGTTGTCTGCGTGTCAGTTTGTGCAGAGCTGGGACTTGTTATCAGTGGTGCTAAAGGTCAGATATGTTTTTATGATTTAAGGCTTAACATTTTTAGAGTATTTTTCAGTGGTACTTCTCAGACTTCCCTCAAGCCACATATACTTACATTACCCTTAGGATGCATTGGAATTCTAGGAGAAACTGAAGCAGTTTTCTCTGAAAATTGCTATTTACTATGTGCACTTATGAGTTTAGACACAAATTAACTGATCCTTCCAACCATGGGTCTATGCAGCTATTCTGTCTCGATCTGGAAGAGTACTTTATAAAAAATGTATACAATAATTCTAATGATATCTAGTGATTTTGAAGAAACCAGTTGAAACAGACATGTATTTCAGGGAGGGCCAGCTCCAAATTCTCCACCTTGATCTTAACTGAATGGTGGTTTGTAGGACTGGCCTCACTCTCCCAGGAAGGATCAGTTTGCTTTGGAACTGCATGCAGCATTTTATCCAGTAGGGGTTTTTGTGATGTCTAAATAATGAGCAGCTGCAGGTTCTCCTTGTTATTTATCTATGGAATCCAGAGTACATAACAATCGCTAACACAGGTGTTCAAAATACTTTTCCAAGCCTGCAGCAATATCCTGTATAACTGGTAATCAATGTAAATAAAACACCAGCCTCAATGAATGTCAGCTTCATCCTTCCTTACTCTGTTTCTCCTTGAGTTGTTCATTTTACTGCTTCTGCCCATCTTCTTCTACTTCTTAATTCCATGTCCACTTTTCTTCCCCCACTGCCCTCTCTCTCAGTTTCTTAACTTGTCAAACCGTAGTCTTTTTCTTTTTCCATTTCTTGTTTGCATCTCCCTCTCCATCTTTCCTCTTAGTTTTTTTTTTGTGCTACATCATCTCTTCTCCCTTATTTCCTTTCTTTGCATCACTCTTGTATTTCCTTTTTCCTTATATGTCTTCCTGTCTCATTTCCACTGTACTCCCCCATCCACAGGGACTTGCTCTCCCTGTCCATAGTGATGCCTGTTTTATTCATCTCCATGGATATCTCTGTATTCATTTTTAAGTTTGCTGTTTCTGAGGGTGAGAAGGATGCGATGCTTGCTCTGCCAGCTTTTGCTCACAACTGAGCTCCTGGGTTATTGCTTTTAATACTGCCTTAGAGCTCAACATTTAATTTTAAAGCTGAGTGAAACTTTTGAGTAAAGCCATTTTTAACAGGAAATCCTAATGGGTCATTAACTCTTGTAATGGCATACTACATAACAGTCATAGGCAAAGTCAAGACATTTGTGAAAAAAATGTGCAGTGATGCCGGAGCTATTTTTTTTTTCTTGAAGCACTGCTATTTCTTACCCTTTAAGGCAGCTTCATACACTCTGATTACCATAATAGTCTACCCTTTCCAACTATCTTTTTAAAAATTTCCTCTTCTTAATATAGATGGAATCTCTACTCAGTTATCTTCTGTTTCATTAATTATATGCTGCTTTTGTAACTTATGCATTTTTAGAGGTAAAAGCTGATGGAGAGCCAAAGATTTTAAAATCAAATTAAGAATATGTTTATAGTCAACCAAGAAAAATGGAGGCCCAGTCTGTCTCTTGAAGTAGTCTTCCCATGTTCTTCCTTTTGAAACTCTAGTCCATATAAAAAATGCAGAGAGAAAATACTTTTTTAAATTGCTATTTTCCAAGAGATGCCTTTTTTAAAGCTTTTTCTTCAGATCTGTTCTTTTCAGTCCCTTTCCAGCTTGTTAGATTGCATCTCATGGCAGTGCTGTATTGCCCTGCCATCCAGTCTGAGCTCAGCCTGTGCTTCCTGGTGGGCAGCTGTCCCTCTGGAGCTGGCTGTGGCACTGTGATGACACATGTGGCACTTGAGAACCTACAGAAGCAGGAAGGCAGCACATTTAGGACTCCTCTGAGGAAAACCTTGTGCATCAGGTTGATGTTTCCATGTTCTTACCCAACAAACCCAAAAAACAGTGGTCAGTCTGTATGTCCTTACAGTGGCATCCTAAATCAGATGTGCCTTTTTGGGCCCATGACCATTCAGCTATGAAGGTATTACACTTTTGAAAAATCTAACAAGGCAATTATTCTAAAGGTGAAGTTGTCACTTCTTGTAATATCCTGGCACTTCAGTATTTCCAAAGCTGAAACTCAACTATTTGAGAAAATAAATTAATTTCATTGCAGCAGTGTCCCAGGGATGCAGCCAAACTTGAGGTCCCTCTGCATTAGACTGTATGCAAACACAGATAAAAGCCTGTATCAGAGGGCTCACAGATAAATGCACAGATGCTGATTCATTCTACCTGGGCAAACCCAGCTGCTCTGTGAATGTCAGAAAAGTTGGAAAGACTTAACATGAGGTGGCTGAGTCTGCCAATATGAATTTACTTTCAGGGTCATAAACCAGTTGTATAAGAAAGAGATTACTGTGCTGTCCAGGATTATCCTGTGATTCATAAAAGGAAACATTTAGAATTTCCTGTGATTCATTACATTTATCAGAGAAGAGACTCTTTTTCTTAGCGGGAATCTCACTTTCAAAAAAACTTTTCTCATTGTTATTGAAATGTAAATAAGCTTAGTTTTGCATCTCGACATGTACATTGCAGATTTCATAGCTGTTTTTTTCTTTCACAAGTGTAAGAAAAAGACATTAAAATCTCATATTAAAACCTCTCTGGAGCAAATGGAGTAATAATGTGATCTCCTAAAATCTCTTATAGTCCAAGTATCATTGTAACTCCAGTGGCTTTCATGTGACTCCCACTGCTGAAACAAATCAGGACTGAAATCTCCGCATATCACATGTTCATTGGGGGAGAGGATCTAGAGGAACTGCCAGTGTCTATAGGAGAAATATGCAGTAATATGATTACATGCCCCATGGGAGTTGCTCCCACTAGTCACTGATAGGGCCACATCTATTCGATGTGAATGGGCAGGCTAAAGAGAGTTCACGTTGTTGGAGAAAATCAGTAAGAGTGAAGCTTCTGAAAGCTTGGAAAGAGGACAGAGTGTTTTGGAAGATAGATCAAGGAAAACTCCTACCAGTCCAACTAAATAATACACTTCTGGGCATGTTGTATCTATTTTCTTAACATGCAACTTCTTATATTTTTTTTTCTGTTGTGCATTTTAACTTCTTTAAGTAAACATTGCAGCTTCTTATATGTTATATGCTTATTCTATGCAGCACTAATGTGATATAAATGTGTGTTATGCATTGTCTTTGTGCACAGACTGTATCATTTGTATAAACAGCAAATGTATGATATATTATGTTTTCATATACAGAAGGTCCTTGCCTAGTGCACACAATTACTGGAGACTTGCTGAGAGCCCTGGAAGGAACAGAAAACTGTCTGTACCCTCGCTTAATTTCAGTGTCTAGTGAAGGTCACTGCATCATCTACTATGAACGAGGACGGTTCAGCAATTTCAGCATTAATGGCAAACTCTTAGCTCAGATGGAGATCAATGATTCAACCAGGGTAAATCTAAATGCAAACAAGCATTTGTTGTGTGTTGCCTTTATTTATTGAAATAAATTGAATTTATTTCCCATATGGTTTAGAGGAAATCATATATTTAAATTGCTTCTTCCTGGTTAAGCCATTCACACACATATCCTTTCATCATCATCTCCAAATACGAAAATGCACCTAAGCTTTTCCAGAATAAATAAGAACAAATAGTTTATGAGTCCACATTATTCCCAGAATTTTTGTTTGGAATTAAGTTTCAGTGGGAAATATGTCTTTGAAACAAAATGCTCTGAAAAGTCCTCATTCTTCATTTGTTAGCCAAGACATGAATTCATGCCTTCAGGGCTCTGCTGTGTCACCAGCACTTGAAGCATAATTAGGAATGCAGATTGCTGCTATGCTTTAGGTGGTAGTGATACCACTGAGTATTGTAGAACAAAGTATGGTATGTAGAAATGTGCTGAACGTAATATTACCAGAATCAGGCAAGGAGCTTTTTTTGTTATCATGTTTTATACCACACAATTGTTTTTAAAATTTGGTGATAGAAAATTTGTTGGTTTATTTTTGGACTAGGGAGCAAGAAAGAGGAGAGGGAACATTTTGCTTCAAATTTAAAGTGGGCAAAACATGAGTAATGCTTTTAAGCCAATTCATTTTTTTTTTAATATTGATCCACTTCCATAAAAACTAACTGTGTGCTTGGGATTTTTCTTTCTCCTGAAGGCAATCCTCCTGAGCAGTGATGGGCAGAACCTGGTGACAGGAGGAGACAATGGTGTAGTGGAAGTATGGCAGGCCTGTGACTTCAAGCAGCTCTATATTTACCCTGGCTGTGATGCTGGCATAAGAGCTATGGATCTGTCTCATGATCAGAGGTGAATTTGTCATTCATATTTGTATATATATGCTAAAATTCCACAAAGTATACATCTTCATGAACTCGTGAACTTTAGCTATATGGTATGGAGTTGTTCACAAGATGTGTGCAAAACAATTACTCCAGTTGTTTTCCTGTTAGTTTATCTGACTCAACATTTATTCTGATACTTGAGTCTCACCATACAAGCATGTAACATTAAAGTGAGGTCTTATTTCATTGAAGTCAGTAAGCCAGACACTCAGCTAGCAAAATGTGACTGAAATTGCATTAACTTAAGAACACAGGAATATTCAGATTGGATCAGAGTGCAGTAGGGCCTATTAACCAATGCTTTAAAACCAATTGCAAAAGTTTGTGATACATTTCTGATTTTTAACCATGTAAAGCTTGAGAACTGCAGACAGTGTTGCAAAAAGGGCCTTCCTTGTTCTTTAAGTTTTTTCTGTTCATGATAAACCACAGCTCAGGACAGCAAAAGAGAATTAACATCAGCATCTTTGATACCTTTTTCAGAACTCTGATTACTGGCATGGCTTCTGGCAGCATCGTAGCTTTTAATATAGATTTTAACCGGTGGCATTATGAACATCAGAACAGATACTGAAGCGCAGTGAAGAACTGAAAGCCCAGGTAAAGCTGAGAGCACAAGTGCTGCAAAGAAAGGTGTAGTCTCTGGTGGAAAACCACGTCTGCATTGACCTCCGTTGTACATTCCATTACACCCAGCAATAGCTGTACATTGTAGTCAGCAACCATTTTACTTTGTGTGTTTTTTCACAACTGAACACCAGCTGCTGGAAAGCAAGCTTCTGTCATGTAAATTATATGAATTAGGAAATGTTTTGGTAATTATTTCATATATCTTTGTTTATTGAGAAAAGGTATTAGGATGCGCCACAAGAGACTTTTGAAAATTCTGGGGAACCTTGTGTCCAGTTATTTCAATGTTTAGGCTTTGAACCTAACATGCATCCCATCTCCAGCCTCTTTTCAAGCTGAGATTAAAAAAAAATATGTTTGATACTTTGTACATCAGATGCACATCTTAACTTTAAAGGGATACTTTTGTAAAAGTAAAACCTTGTATAAAGAACAAAACTGTTTCTTAATTTTATTGTGGAGTTACAACTTGCATGTACTTTAAACCTGATGTCTCGAAGGAACAGGTGCACACAAATCAGACTGGAGATCTGCCTGAGGGTACAGCTTGCGTTAAAGGGTTGAATTTGGGAGCAAACAGTAATTCTGACCTTTCTGCTACACATTTTTCACTTTTTGAATCTAAAGTTTACCCCTCTTAAGTGGAGTTCTGCTCACGAAGCATTTGGATAAAAAGCCATCATTTGCCATATTTATACTTTATATGATAGAAATTAATTTCCTCCCTTTTAAATTCCAAGACTAGACAGAAAGGGAGCAAAGAGGGAAGTTCAGTTTAATGCTTTGTAATGCTTAATGATTCCCAATACAGATAAAGTGCTATACTTCTGGATTGTTAACATTTGGCATATAAATCATGGGCAGGAGAGCCCCCACTGATTTTTTTCCCTTATTTTTAATCTGAGGAACTTGGTTTGTTTGACAGCCTTAGCTTCATTTCAAAGGTGACTGAGGTTGTTCTTTTCAGTTCTTCTGAAAATCTCACCTGAAGCCACTCAGACTAAGGCACTTCATCTTTTACAATACTGTAATGATAACTATCAGAATAATTTTCTGCACATTGTACTGATCAAATTACACACCCAGGGGTATATACACTTTAATTCATGTTTCTTCTTTGTATATTTGGTGACTGTATTGTCATAGATGTACATATTGTGTCGGTAGGGCTATGAGGCATGTAACAGGAATGTAATTTTCTCAGAATTTACACTCACTTGCAGTCATTTATTTAAAAAGATAATGGATTCTTTGTATTGGCACTTTGCACCAGGAACATATCATTATTTATTGATGTGATTACTTATTTGTTATCCACCTTGTATTAGTAAGTTTAGCCCTGAATTTCCTTCTTCATTGTTGTTTGTATTTATAAGATCCGGAAATCATGGGGATCAGCCTAATGATTAAGTTATTCATCACCTGTCTGTAAGCAATATCTTGAGTTTGTAGCTTAGAATTGGGAGACTATTGAACATCTGGAGGACAAGTTCATTTCATCTTGAGATCATGGTGAAATATTTTGGATATATAAATTCCTTAAGCTATTGTAACCATGTTTTATTGCAAAGATGTAAAATATGCCAGATGTGTGTGAGTTGGAAATCAAAAAGAAAAATAAAATATGCAAAGAATTCAGTGATTGTTTTTCATTCCAATTAAATTTTTTTCAAAGCATTCACATCATTATGAACATTCTTACTTATGTGCTAATTATATGCCAAAATGCATGCGTATCTGGGTGGTTGTATTTCCTGGGGGTCTCAAGGAAAAAGAACCCACAGGTTACAGAGTGAGTTTTGCAACTTTTTTGATTGTCATGAAGGGAAGCTACTAAAGTTAGTTCGTCAGCAGAAATAAAAAAGAAGAAAAATCAAAGCCTTTAAGGGATATTTTGGATCCTTGTGAGCAGAAAATTATCTAGACCTCACAGAGAGCAATGATCTGATGAGAGAAATTTTGGCTATCTCTCAGTATCTGATAACATGGAATAAATTTAATCTTATTTTGGGCATTGAAAGTTAGATATCTACACTACCTGCACAGCCTAATAAAACCTTTTGGAAATGCTGAGGACCCTAAAAAGATTACAGCAAGTAAGTGGAGACATACGTATATCTAGATATCAGATGTCTAATTTAAGGTAGTAATGGTAAGAAAAATACTTTCCTAATAATTTGAAAACTCCCAGAAGTTTTCTAATTCTCAAAAGCAGAATAGCAACCAACATTTTAATTTGTTGCTCTACTAATTTCCTTTAAATCTAGAAGGATTGTTCTTTAATTAATTGTCAAAATGAGCCAAAGCCAATATTTGAGAACTTTATAAGGGAACAGTATACATTTTAGTAGATAACTATATCCATCAGCTTTTGAATTTATAACAACCTAACTTGATTGTTTTGAAGCTGTAAGAGAGGAGGGAGGGGAGGGGAGGAGAGG
>VZTN01025417.1:12655-55791 GCA_013400515.1 Erpornis zantholeuca | reverse complement strand
AGGAGAGGAGAGGAGAGGAGAGGAGAGGAGAGGAGAGGGCTGGCATGTTCACAGTGTCATGTGAAATAGTTTATTGGTATGTCACAACGTCTGTTCCATCCTTATACATCCTTATACCCCTAATTTTGTATTTTATTCAACAAATCGATTTAAAAATGCACCATTACAATTAAACAAGAAATGGATATAGCTGTTATTGTAATTAATACTGTTGTTTTCATTAAGTCTCTCAGCGTGATGTTAAATGCAATCTAGTTACAAATTAGGTTTGTCCACGCAAACCTTTACATGAGAAATTTACCATGGATTACAAGAATAAAAAATACTCTGCATGAATGAATATTGCATTCATAGGTAAGGGTACCCAAACAAGTCAGACTCATAAAAAGGCAATAATAATAGTAATTTAATATTACTATTACTACTAATAGTAATAATAATAATAATCATAATTGTGCCAAGATATTTAAATGCCTTTGCTTTATTTGTTGATTTGTGTTAATTACATTAGTTTACACCCATCTATTTCAGGGCCTCTTACAGTAAACAGACAATATACATAGATCTTCAGTTTACATCACAAGTCTTTTCCAAAGCTTCAGCTGCCCATTTCTGTCACACAGTAAATCTTGCCTTTTTTCTCTCTAGAAATTAGAGCTACTCATCCCAAGGAGTCTCTGAGAGCTGCTTATGGAACATGAAGCAGCTTTGACCAAACCAGTTAAATGCAGTGAATCTCTCAGCTGAGGGAGATGCAGCTTTAAGGATGCAACTGTGCAACTAAAGTATGCCTGTGATGTAAATAACACAGTTATTGCTGCCTTTCTGCCACTTCATCCATGATTAAGCACTGGACTACAAGTCATTGTCTTCCAGGAGAAATGGTGCAACAGCTATGAGGCATATTCCTCGTCCAGATCCTACCACTGTTGAGGAGAATGCTGCATTCTCTACATGAGCAATAATAAAAGAAAGGCTCCTGCATATTTACCTAGAAAAGACTAGAAAGACTAGTTAGGCTCAATTTACTGAGAAAGCTTTGGATAAATAATGATTATGCTGATAGAGAACCTTGCAGGTTGTGCTTGTAGAGCTAAAAGTGCTGCCTGTGAGCAGCAGTTGTGGAGAATGCTTTTTATAATGCAGTGCATCAACCCTGCTGACAAGCAAGCAGGATGAAGCAAGCCTCATGCTCCCAGAGATAAAAGCATTTGAAGCAGACACAAGGAGCGAAGGGCTGACTTATGACAACAGCAAGAGAAGCACCTCCTGATACGAGATGTTTAGTACATATGCATATTTATTTTGGATACTTAAAGCTGGAGTTTATGCTTACAATTTTCAAGGGCTTGACTGTGGACTGGTTTTGTTTAGGCTTTGGTGTGTGTGTGTGTGTGTTGCAAACTCTAAAAATGCATGTAGTAAAGCTGGTATTTAAAGAAGGAAAAAGTACTGGAAATTTATGTGTCTATGCAGTACAATACAGTTTGTAGACTCCCTAGCCTAGTGATTAATTTTGCAACATCTAGATTTAAGTTTTAATATCTGAAACCAATAAGAAAAACAATTCTGGTGATTGCTTTCTTATAAAGTTTATAAGCTGTGGTCACATAATTAGTTTACATAAGGATTTACATAGATGAAAATCTGCCAAATAGCTGACTTGGTTTATGGGTCCCTCCATGGTGAACAACCACATTTTGGACACTGGAAACAACTACATTTTGAGATACTGACATGGAAGTGACTCTTAATTGTTCATTAAAAGTATTCAATGTTAGTTGGATGTTGTTCATGAAATCATTATTATTCCTTTTACAACTTTGAAAACTCATCAGAACTATCAAGTCTATCTCTATTTTTAACAAATAATCATGATAGTAAATAACCTCATTATTTCAATTAATCCATAAATTACTTATAAACTAGTATTTTCCATAGGATATTGTCACAATTAAGCCTGTCATCATTTGATTCATTTTTCCTTTTCACTATATTGGCAAGGATTTTGTAGTTTTAAGCAGTTTATTTTAAAAAAGGCAAATATCGATAACTCGAAGATACCTCATCCATACCCTTTAAACTCCTTGAGGTAAATTACAGAATACACTGCCTTGAGACATCTTATGTTAGCAGAAAATGTAATCTCAAGCACACAGAAATTAAGTAGTACCTATTACTTAATTTATAATTTTCATGGAGGGATAGGTGACAACATATAGCTTTTTTCTTAGGCACTTCTAGAATAATATAGTTCCACTTTTAAAGTCCCTTGGGTAATTTCTTTGCCTTGTGCAACATTCCAGGCTAGAGGAGTTGCTACAAGGCATCCTCAGCTCCTTTCAGAGGACCAAAATGCCACGAAGCAGTGGGGAGCACGGAGTTGAACCACTTACGTCTTTCTCTGGTGTGGATAATTTGCTAATGGAAGCGAAACTGTTTTTTATATCAGGTGGGCTGGAATTCTGGAAAACATCGACAAATATGTTACAAGGACTGGTTTCACGTTTGCATCCCAATCATGCTCAGTTTCCAGGTGTAAAGGAGGAGGATTCCCTTTGCCGTCTCACCCCGAGCGCCAGGTGAAACCTCACTGTGCACCCCGGGCTCTGTGGCCCCTGTGCTCCCCCAGCCTCGTGGGCAGTGCCTGAGACAAGAGTTAAATCATGTCACTTTACTGAGACTCTCTCTGCTCCTTCAGTTTCACCTGGTTATTAATCCCATACACATCAAGCCAATAGCACGAGGAAGCAGGGGAGGAGGAGCCCTGGCTTCAAACCCCTCCTCTGAGGGAGCCACGTGCTCGCTCAAGGTGGGAAGAGAACAGCAGTTTTGAGCGTATGATGGAGAAATTTCATATTAAAAACTCTGTTCCCTATGTCCTCCAGGACACTTCCTGGAGCTGCCAGGGGCAGGAAAGGGACAACACCTACAGTCCACCCAAACCTTCAATTGCAGCTGGACCTTGTTGGACTAAGGCAGTTATGTGTGTTATGGTACGAGCTGGCATTTCAACCAAATATCGCAGTAAATTATACAGAACAGCTTTCATGGATTTACAGGCAGGTAGCTGGCCTGGCTCTCTAATAAGAGTCACATGTTTCCAGTTGACTGGAAAATATATTATTGGGGCGAAAACCATTAAGATATAAAAGGCAATCATACATATGTCACAACAGATGAATATACAGCAACATTTTAGACAGAATTTTTATTCCAAAAAAATAGTATCTCTTCCAGTTTAATGAGCATCCTCAGTGCCAGTGACGATATATAGTGACTGCAGATCTTTTGCATATGTTCTGGGATTGTCCAGAGTAACACAGAATTGGCAACAGGCAATAATTAGCAAATGCATACAATCCTTTTGCAGCCAAAAATAACTCATTTGCAAGACTAGTTTAGGAGGCATTATGGTCGCTCTTGTCTAACACTCTCTCATCAGGGAAGTTTAGAATACTTCACCTTAAAATTTTCAGTCTAATATTGATCTCAATGCCTTTTGACAATTGGAGAGATTTTATAAAAAACTTGATTCGAAATTCACCTCATGAAATCCTAAATAATGAGTTCAACATAATGTGGTAGTAAGTGTAGTAAGCATTATTTTCTGTAATAAAGTGGATCTTCTCTAAGCATGGAAAAACATTGTAAAAGAAAAGGTAATTTTTACATGTAAAGTCCTTTCTGAGAAGACTCTGGAACTTCAGGGGGATTTTATATAAATACCTAGTCTTTATGTATAGACAAGAGCTAAATAAGGCTTAGAGCAACAACAGAAAAAAACCCATTTTTGTTAGCAATTATTTTTTAATGTCCTTTCGTGTGCTATTGAGGATTCTTCAATCGCTTAGGTCTAAGCTGGTATCTGCAAACCACATCTGAATATGCAAAGTACATCAAACACAGGATTCTCACTGTTCTGTATTCTCCAACAGTATTCAAGCAACAACAACAGCCGATTTCAGCTCAAAACCATGTTTTTGGTGAAACTACTTTTAACCTCAAGCTCACTTGAAATTATACCTTTCTTTCTATTTGCCCATTTTGGGCAATCTTATTTTCATAATATATCTATTGCATAATTCAGCAAAAGAGAAGCAAATAAGCTATATTATATCCTAGTGTCATTATTGTTCAAAATAGCTGTTACTAGAGGGACTATATCTAATTGTACCTATTAGGTGTAACCCAAATTTCAGAAACAAAAGTAAAACCACAAAAAAATTATTTTTTTATTTGAGTAAGTTGTCTAGATTTGTCAAGCCACATGTACTGTTAAAAATACTTCGGTTCATGCCCTCTGTTTTTGTCAATCATACCCCCAGAGCTGCAAAGATGTACTTCATATAAAAGTTTGTATTAAACAGGTAAGTTTACATGGCACAAATATAAGCCACTTTTTTAGCCAAGTTCACTCAAATGTTGTGAGATCAGTAAATCAACCTTCATGACTGGCAGATGCCTAGAAAAATGCTGTGCAGTCTTACTGATTCTATCATAGAAGTGCAGGGATCATCAAATACTGCGAAGTTTTCATGAGGCTTTTTCCCAGGATTCTTTAAAATTATTTTAAGGGTAATAGTGTTGGACTGGACAATTAAGAGGAGCAACATAGTCAGCAAACTAGTACTGTCAGGCAGCAGGGGGATAGTTTATATACCTCTGATTTTCAAAAGATTCTTTGGGTAATGCTAAACTTGCCAACAGGGCTTGAGCTGAACAACACCTACGTCATATGAGACAGAAAACAAATATGCAGAACTGCAAGCACTCAGCGAGGTGCTTCAACAATCCTGTTTTCTCATGGGATACTAAGAATGGACAACTCATCCCTTGGCATGGCTACCCAAGGCTTTGATAAAAGCACCATATTGTCCTCTTCTCAAAGGAAAAGACATCAAGTTGGCCTGAAGAAATCATACAAATCACTGCTGTTCAACGTGCTGTTTCCTGAAGTAGGAATATCCAGATAAAAGAAATTGGGAGCAGCACCACCATCATCTGAGTAACACAAGTGCCCCCAGCTTCCTAAGAAGTAAGGCCATGTTGCTGACAAGCACCCTATTAGCTCTGTCTTTCAAAGCCTTATCTAGGGAGACTGCTGTGAAATCAGGGAAGAAAATAAGAATTCAGCTGTCATAACACCCTGAGTGAATCCCCTGACTGAACTCTCTATCTTCAGAAAGCAGTCACCGTGGCGCTGGAGTGGATCTGGAGAGCCCACCTTCACGCCGGTTCCAGCTGATAAGTAGAAAGTGACACTAGGTAATGTTAGGCTAAATGCTTCTCAGAAAGCCCAAGCCTGAATTAAGGCAAGACCAGATGCATTCCTTGATTTCACAAACAAGTTCACTTTTCCTTATCTATCCACTACACTAAAAATCAATGTGTAACCGAGAATGCGAAGGCTAAGGAGACTCAAGACACTTATTACACAAGACACTTAAGCTCAGTGCTATTTATGGTAGAAAATTACACTTGCTTACAAGATAGTTGTAAGAAAATGTTTCTCAAAAATGTAGAATTGTTTCATATGTTTAAAAAAATTATCATCACACAGATCTTATGCAAAAGAAGACAGACAGATATTTAGGTACACAAGAGAGATATTTTAAATTTACTTTACCACAACTAAATCTAGTTTACAGTGCTACACTGGCTTACAGGCCTGGTTAAATTCCAGAGGAACACACTTCCTGGCAACATTTATCTCTATATCACACTTGACACTTAATTTATCATAGTTTTCTCTCTGTCTTCCAGCAGAGAAGACAACTAGGCTGAAGTCTGAATTTCTAATAAAAGTCTGGTGTGACCCCCTGAATTAAATCATATAATCATTAGCATTTGAAGTGTAACATCTTGTAAAAACACCTTCTGAAGGCTGAAACTCAAAGCTTGCTGATTCCTGTCTAGCGCGTCTCCAAATGAACTGATTAGTGTTGGAGTGAGTTCATGTCTTTGAGCTCTTTGCCAGTACACAGGTGAGTTTCAAGTCCACTGTTTGAGACATGCTCTGCACGGAATGCACCCACTAAACCCAGGATATGTTTCACCCAAGGCTTCATCTGTGCAAGATGAGATATCCACATTTGTACAGGCCACCCCAGGGTACCTTTATTGCAAATGGAAATGTGTAAACAGGCACTTGTGGAGAGGGAGCCGTTTGAGCTATTGAGATACCTGACTTATGTGTCTAATGAGAGAAATCTTTCTGCAGTAAGACATGCTTATTTCCTTCCACCTGGAGCAAATACAGCCTGGGGTGACTGGCTCAGAAGTAAATACCTCATATCTATAGAAGTTAAGGCATTATAAACCAGTGGTTTTCATCCAGTCCCTCCTTTCCATTTGATCCTGACAAATTTGGACTCTCCCTGCCCTGCAGGTATGGCTTCTTCTCCCACCTGCCAGGTAAAGTGAATCAGGAAGTAGAGAGAGAGACCTTCTCCCCCTTTTTTGTACCCTGCTATCTTCATTCTTGACTAGGTGAGTTCCTTGGATGTATTAAAGTTTAGTCACACTGTCCAACCATCGCCTCTCAGAGCTGTGTTACAGGTATCCCCAGAATAATGTTGTAGGGGATAATGTGTAGAAAGGGGGAAAGTGGAAGGGAGGAGGAACACAAAGGACCTCAGGAGTGGGAGGAGCTGTAAAACTTGGCATGTTCTGCTGAGAAGGGATTGTCCCTGGGGAGCAGAACCTGAGGCACTGACTGTGTACAAAAAAATACATCCAGGAAGCATCTACTTCAAGTCAGGTAAATACAAGGAGAGAGGGTTTTCTGCTTGGATCTTGGTGACAGTAGTTTCAGCATGGTTTTCTGTCTCCTGTATTCCTAAGGGCTGTAACTGTGATTTCTGTTTGTATGTCATAAATGGATTTGCATTTTACTGTATCCTGATTTGAATTAAAGGTGATTTCTTACAATCTGCCTACAAAAACGAATTCCTGACATGGGATACAGCAAATTCAAACCACAAGATGAGGGCTACAGAAGTGCTAAATTCACCAAAATCCTGTTGAAGATATTCAAAGAGTTCAGCAGTCCTCTGTAAAAGGTGAGCAAGCGAGAATAAAGTCTGGAGATCAGGTGAAGAAGTGGCTCCTAGATACCACTAATAGTCAGAAAAATTCCCTCGTGTATGAGGACCATGCTTGGACTCAGAGATGTGTCCTCAGCTTGTTCAGTTTCTGAGAATTCAAAACTAAATGCAGGTCTTAACACATTGGGGAGTACAGTGTCCACAGCAGAGGTTTGCAGCCTCAGCTGAGATCTGGGGAGAGGAAGGGAAGAGTGGACAGGAGAGAAGCCTCAGCATGTTCCAACAGGTCTCTGATCTAAGGACAGGAAGCTTATCAAACAAGAAAAATGAAAATACAGAATCATGCCCTAAAGAGAAGTCTGAAAATACCATATATTTTCTGTAGTTTGTATCTGCCTTTTAAACTCAATTGGCTAATGAAGCATAGAGCTCTAACACTATCCCAATTTCTGTTCCTTAGCTCTGGAGCACAGATGCAGCAAAGAGTTAGAGAGAAAGCAGAATTAATTTGCTAAATAATTTAACTAAGCAGAGTGAGTTAAGTAGGTTCCCACAAAATTCATTATAGCAAGGGGGCCTTACAGATAGCAAGAACACCTGCCTGAAATACCTGCAAATCTCCACAGAGAAAATTTCAAAATCTCCCATGAAACTGTAAAAATTGTCTTGTGTAAACTGTTGTACATTTCATTTGTTAGACTGTGTTTATTTTATTGTTGGGGAAAAGAAAACTGGTTATTAAAAACATTTGATTTCAGTCCAATGTTTTTTATAATTTTACTTTGTCAACAGATGGGGGGATATATTCCAAACACATAACGGGTTTATCACTTTTCAAATGCAGCTGCTGCCAAATCTCTAACATTAGAGTCTTCTCTCAGCTGTAGCATTGTGAACACCAGAATAATTATACTGAGATTCACAAATGTTTATGACATTTGAAATAAGAAAAAAAAAAATTAAATCAGTATATTTGCATTATTGTGTAGGTGTTGTCTGGTAATTAATCAGGAATTATTGTCATCACAGTAGAATGGTTTGATAATATTCATTAGGCAGAATGAGCTCCAAAAATGCCTGTCAACCTTTGTTCTTAGTTAATTCTGATACAAAACTGTATAAAAGACCAAATGCAATATATCACAATTTCTAAGGTTGGTTTGAATTACACTACTGACATTTTATTATATATATTGTGTTGACCAGCTTTAAAAAATTTATGTAGTGTTTGTTTTGGAATGGAGGTAATTTCTGTGGTTATGGATTAGTAGTGCAGCTTGGCTTTTCCCACTCTCTTTTACCCCAGGCTATAGCTAGAGAATAATTTTTGTTTGATATTGCCAACTTGGAATTTATAGGTGCACAGCTCAAACCACCAGTTGCCAGAGGCACTCATAAACCCTTCTTCCCAGCACAAACTATCAATATATAATCTGATCAGGAGCGTGCACTGAAAGTAATGGCTCTTTGTTTCCTTCCAGCTGCAAAGTACCATTGCTGGCCATGCAGGATTTGGGTAAGAGGAAAGCAGTGATAGTTACTGTTCTCTGACAGATGCCTCAGCAATTTTAACCTGCTGGCATTCAATGCAATGAAATAGCCCCACTTGGAGGCTACATTCTACAGAGAAAATCTGGCTAAAACTCACATTTGGTCTGAATGAGACCAGAAGGACTCAGTAGGCAGGGTCCAGCACAGAATTCTGAAGGTCCTCCTCCTCTTCTTCCTCCTCTGTTTAATCCACCCATTTCTGGCAAAGTGGAATTTCTTCTACAAATCACAAATTTTCAGAAATCTGGCAAGGCTGGAAGGAACATCTTTTGACAGAGCAATTTTATCAGAGAAAGGAAGCCCAGAGCTATGTCTGGTAGGTGCTGATCTGAGGTGTGAGGGAGTCCTTAATCCAGAGTGGTTTTTAATGTCAAGAGCAGTTTGAGGAAGATTGAGCAGGGTCTGATGCTTGGGCAGGTAGTGCACAGACTCAGGCATGGAAAGAGTTCACCCCTCATCAAAAATGTTCAAAAGAGGATTTTATTACATTCCTTTGGTAACAATAACCCTCTCCTAAACCACAGGAGTTATTAGAAAAAAAATATTCAAGTATCTGTCCTTTATTAATATCTGCCATGGGAAGACCTTTGCAACATCAACGAAAGCTCAGGTAGGCTGCAAAATTTATGCTGTGTGAAGAGGAGGTTTTTAAAAAAGGCATAAAAGGAGAATGGATGCTAAGCATGACAAACATCTGCACAAGAACAAAGCAGGTGAAAACCATCTTCATCTGCCCAGGCCTACAAGTGCTGCATGTGCCCTTCCTGCCACAGAAACAGGACACTCTAGGCTCGGCTTTCACCATCTCCAAAGACTTAGCCAGAAATGTGGAACAGTTGAAAAATACTTCAGATTGTATAATTTAGGAGATCATAAAACCAGTAGGAGAGTTTGAAAATTCTTTAGATTTATGAGCTGATGGAAGTCACTTAGACATCTACACGGTCAGAATCTCTACCATGAAGTCAAACTGCTTAAAGATCAAAGTATTTGTATCAACATTATCAGCAAGCATTAAAAAAAAAAAAAAAAAGAAGCCACAACATACAACAGATGCTCCTTTGTCTGCCCTCAAATTGTCAAGAGTTAACAACATTCAGTGCTATTGGGCAGGGCCCAGACAATATACACATGTAATATAGACAGGGAGGGAGACCCTGGGGAAAAGAAAAACAAGTGTTTGGATGGAACACCAAAAATGGGAAAAATTACACCCAACCCTGTCAACCTTTGCTCCTTTCACTTACAATTTGCATACTACACATACCATTGTATGTAGAAGCTCTAAACATTGGGAAGTTTGCACATTTCCAACAGTGGTGGTAATGAATGAGCATGACTAAACTAAGGCAGAAAATTAAATAAACTACTAATATGCCTGCATATGATATTCTATGTCAGGTAAAGAGGCCCCCACAAATTATAATATTGGGAACAACTCTCTGTAATTTCATGACTGTCACTTCAGGATGTAATCTCCATTGTGGCTGTTCATTCTTTCATGTTTTGACCTGATGGTTCATGAAATAAGGATAATTCCGAGGGGATATTAGTAATCCACACTAAATCCTGTACCAATCTACATTTAAATATGAACCCAATTCACTCTTCTTTTTCTTTGCTTTATAAGTAACGTGGGGTGTAGATTTCTGAAAGTTGATATTTCATATACAGGGAGAACCTTAGAGGTTTGTCTTATTAACAAAACCCAAAAACTGTTATGCAGAAACGTGTGGAGAACAAAGGCAGTTGCTCACAACCAGTTAACATTGCTGTTACCCTCCATAGGCAACAGTGATTCTAGTGGAAAAACGAATGCAGCCCTCATTCTGAGAAAATCACTCTCAAACACTCCTGCCCCAGAAGGAGTTTGACCCTTCACAAGGCTGCAGCCTTCTACTTGTAAGCCTCCCTCGCTAAATTCTTTCTCCTAACTATTTCTCAAGTCACTCTCAACACTCTCCCCATTTATTTTACAGGGCAACTTAATATGAGCAAGATGTTCAGTATGTCTGGGCTAGGAGGGACCAAAGCGAAAGCCACAGTGAGCTCAGCTCAGCTGAAAGTGGGGAAAGAAAAGAAGGTTATTTTAGATATTTTTCAGCAAAAAAAATCTCTTCTAGGAGACTCAGCACCTGTGAAAGATCTCCAGATAGAGAGGGAGCGCCCTTCTCTTATCAAAAGACTGGCTACCAGAGAACCCACCTTTATCATAGTAACAAACTTCAAATCCTTCCCTCAGACTGGGGACATCACGTGGTTACACAGAACTCTGCTTGCAAGGTCAAGAACACATTTTCCTTCTGAATTATGAAGTCCATTGCAATGTGTGTTTCAGGATTTTTCCCTAAGTCCCTTCCCAGATGTGATGGGAATGGCCTGCCTCCTGTGCAGCCACTGAGGTCATGGCCAATTTCGTTGTTTCCAGAGAAGGCAGCTGCTGAGGGAAAAAGGTAGTGGGGGCTGTTCCCAAAGACAGCTCTGAACAAAGAAGAAACATTTTGGAGTACAATCTGAATTTTAAAAAAAAAAAGAACAGAAGACAGGAGTAGTGTGTTCACATTAATACATTTCTCAGTAAAGAACCTTCTGTAGCTGCTTCTCTTGGAGTTTTACCAGGATAAGACTTTCACTCTTAATAGACTAAATGGCAATCATTATGTATTAAAATGCACATAATCCTGTGTTATTGCTATCTGGTAACAGGTCTATTTAAGGGATCTACAAGAAGCCCACTGGGAACAAGTATCCTATAATATAGATTTAATGAGAAAAATACTCTGTAGATCTAAACGGTTTTATCTCAACTTTCCTGGAGATGAACTTTGCTTTTTTTAACAGAGGTGTCCTTTCAAATAGCAGAGAAGGAAAAGCCATTGCCATTTTCCTTTGTGCTCACTCAGCTTTCAGTCTGAGGCAGACATGGGACAGCCTTACCCAAAACAGCCTATTTTCAGCTGGCTCAGGCATGGTTACACAGGCTGCAGCCACACTTATGACTTCCATTCACACACACCCTCCNTACTGTGTCACTTCTCCATGCTGACAGCTCTTTGCACTACAGGGGCACCTTCAACATAAGAACTGTAAAGTACTCTACAATACCAGGCTGCTTATGAATTAAGTCTTGCTTGCACTGGCAAGCAATTCAGTACCCCTTCCAATAATAAATAAATCCATGAGACTAGAGAAATGGTGGCAAAAGATAGTGGGATTCCTCGTCTCCCCAGCCCTCTTCCTCCCCTCACAGGTGTAAGCAGTGGTGATTATTGACTGTATTAAGACAAATTATATTTAGTAGACCTGAAGCCATACAGTTTTAAAGCAGACTGACTCTGCGTTTCTGTGTGAAGAAGCTGTTCTGTGCAGGCAGTTGTTTACAGTTATTGCTTGATTCTTTGCTTTCTGTTTTTTTATTTAAAAAATTGCTTCCCTATAAAACTTGGGATGCAGTAAAAATTAAGATGAAGGAAACAAAAGGCTTTTCAAATGGTGAAACCAGTCAGAACCCTGATTAATGGGAAAAATCCCAGCAGAATTGAATTCTTTGATTCTCACATTTCTCTATTAAGAGAGACTTCCCAGGAAGCTCATTCTCACATCAGCAGTGTACCCGATATCCAGGGAGTAAATGAGCAGGAACTCACTGCAGTGCCAGACTTCTATCAGCCATTAGAGCAGCAAAGATTTACAGCATGAGGCTGTGTAAAAAACCATGCTTATGGTGATAAATCAATTCTCAGAAGAGAGAGAAGAACGTGCTCCTGTGGGCTGTTGTGGTTAAAGCACAGGAGTGGACACCAAAAAAAAAAGAGCCTCATGCAGAATGCAGATATACCATGATGGTGCTGCTGTGTGAGCTCTGCCAATTCATAAAGCATTTTCCTCAGTGTCTATCTTTCGAGTATGATGTTTCCTTTTCTCTCAAGTATTAATGCCTGTGAAGGGCTCTGGCATTCTTAGGTAGGAGGTACTGCAGAAGTGCAGTTTTGCAATAATTTTCTGGATAGGCAAAAATGTTTAAAAGACATTTCAGTGTTTTACAGGACTGGAACATGGCTGGGGAGAAATATATGTTTCTGGGGGGAAGCATAACAATTATTTTTTAATGCAGAATGGTCTAAAGGTGAAAAGAGCACAATGTGACTCCTTTCAAGTTATGTGATAAGCCAGAACCACATATCTGCAAGAGACTTAACAGAACAAAGTAAGTATCCTGATAACCAGTGTTAATCAACTATCATGGCCTCACCCTCTACTGTCATTAAAAAGGGAGGGGAAGAAATAACCTTAAAAAGGACCAGCATTTCAGGCACATATTAGAGAAGCTTTACAGCAAGCGGCAAAAGCAGTTTTTGTCACTGGTGAAAATGCATATCTCATTTACCAGACACACAAGAGAAGTATCTGAATAGTGGGAAATATCTGTTTAATGTCATTGAACCTCTATTTTTAGCAGCAGATCAATCAAGGAACAGAAGGAGAATGGAAAGAATATACTGTGGCCTATCTGTCCTTGGGAATAGACAATGGGGCAAGGAGCAGAAGGTGCTCAGGTGTGACTCAGTTTGCACAACCCAGATGCCACATCCACAGCAAGGCTAGTTCCCTTTACTGACAAAGGAGATAAAAAAGAGTTTCAAGACCACAATTCCTTTTGTTCTAAAGCAAACTCTAAAACAGATATCTGCTGGTTTAAAATGCTTGTTTCTCCCTTTAGCCTATAAAGAGAGCTCGGGATGATTAACTCGAATAGAGACAGTTAAGGTGATATGAGGAATCTCATCCCAAAATTCATACCAAGAGGAATTTTCTCTTCCAGATGTCCTGCCACAATAGTACCTGTCTCGATGTTGTGGTAATTCTTTACAGAAATGTAGCTGTTAGGAATAATCTCATCTATCTAAAGAAAGGACATTTGAGAATGATGCTTTGACCTCAGGATAGTTTAATACATTTCCATGTATTATTATTTCCATGTTCCTGTTCCAAGCATAAGCCAAAACTGATTGTGAAAATGGTCTCTTGCTTTTTGCATCCAGCTGTTCACACACCTGCATGAAAGCCTTTGCTTTGCATCTGAATTCTAAGTGCATCTGAAACCCTAAGGGATCTGAAATTTGCAAGTGGTGGTTGTAAAAAAACTAAATCCCTGGGAAAACTGCAAACTTCCTCGAAACGTTAGTTATGAAACAAAGCCTGCTTAACAATGGTGTTAACAAAACTTGATGGTATTTTCATAAACTCTAAAATTTTCAGATTCAAAAATGGGACTGAGTGTATACTAAGAAGCAAGTCATTGGCCAGGACTGGAAAGCAGACTGCTTTCTGCTGTTGATAAAGTGCAGCAGCACATTAGGAGAAGGATTGCATGAACTAAATACTTTTACAAGTCATAGCAAGACAGGCCCATGGAGCTTAGTGACATTAAATGCCAACATAATATAAATATTTAACAACCTCTGCTTCCAAGAAAATTCAGTCCACATGAAACATAAATTAGGATTGTGTATCATGAGCCTATTCCAGTATTAGCATTAATGAGATCTCAACTGGCCAGCCAAAGCCAAAATAACAAAATAGTTGCTAGAAAACAGCAGCTAATCTATCTGCCATGCTGTCTTCAGCTGTCTTATGAAGGTCTGAGTCCAAGCTGCAGTCAGTGATACTTACCCTAAAGTCAGAGCAGATTAGTAAGTCAGGTGTCCTAGTCCACAGCACTGGGCTGAAAGATAAAGTGGAATTCATTTAATCTGTTAATCAGGATTCTAACATTCAAATGCCCTATCCTGAAGCTTTTTCTAACTGACATTGTGTTGAATGATAAAGTTAATATCAGTTGACAGTTTGCCAGAAGCCATTAATATAAACTCTCAGTTTTGTTTCAGGGCTTGTTAATTTTGTTGTGGCCTTAGAAGACGAAGAATCCATGTAAAGAACCACCATGTTCCCTATCCTTTCTTTCTTTTAGTAAAATTTTCTCCTCACACTGTTGGGTTTTTTTTAAATAAGCAAAAATGAAAATAGACCTTTATTTATTCAATACTCTGCACTGGTCTTGGATTTATTTTTGAAAGTTGGTAAACTCTCCTTCCAATTTAAATTGATTAAATAGGTTCAGCTGAGTAAAGGGACAGAGTTAGGCTGTAAGTCATGTGTTTTCACTTTTAAATTACAGATGGAAGAACACAGAGAAAATAAGCAAAGAAGAAAAAGTGTACAGAGAAGAGTTCACTGTTTTCAGGATTAAGAAAATAGGATTACAAACAAGATTTGATTCCTGCTGCATTTTGCTCTCACATAGCAGATGCTGTGGTCAGCCATGGCTGACTCACCCACACCAATGGCCTGGGATGCAGAATGTGCATCTCTCTAAGCAGCATTTGTGTGTCCTTTGGAATTATCCTGCATCTCATGTTACATCAGTTCGATGAATTGTCACAGTCTGGTGGCCATAACAGGGAGCAGATACACAAAAACGACTACCAAAATGCAGCTGGAACCCTTCCATAATTAAGTGCTTCTTTCTCTTAAAAAAAAAAAAAAGAACATCTCCAGTCCCATGCAGCAATCAGCATCTGTAAATCTTCAAAAAAGGAATCTATCAATTCTAGTTAATTCTAATACTTCGTTACCAAAACCATGAATTAGAATGTAAGCTAGTTCCTTTGTGAACATGAAATAGTTAAAGTATGGCAATGAACTTAATGATTTCAAAAAAAAACCCAAAAAACAAAAGAAACCAAAAAAATCACAAAAAAAATCACCAAAAAAAAAAGAAAAAAAAAGAAAAAAAAAAGAGTAATTTTTTTGTAGTCAAAAGGGATTTGATAGAGGTTTTTTAAACTGTGAAGAATAAAATAGGCATTATTTTCTTAATATTGGAGTTCCCCATAGATATTCGGAAATATTTAATATATAGAAATCTTTATATGCAACAGAAAAGGAAATATATGGAAATATTTTAAAAATACAATATATTGGCTTTGTGGAACTTGGAAACAAACAGAAGTCTACCTATTCTTGAAAAATAACTTATGTGCTTTTCTGCTTGAAAGAACCTGCATAGTCTAATTTGCAAAGAATTTTTGCCACCCCTAAAAAAAGACTGGAAATAGCTTCTATATCTTCCCTAAAAACTGTTGAAGGCACTATGGTACAAAATAAAGACATACTTCTTCCCTTAATATATACACAATGTTGTTAGACCAAACTATTTCATTGCTTTTCTTTATTTTATCTCTTATTGTTACAGCATTTAGAATCTCTGTTATAGGAATTTAATCCACTTACACCAGAGATTTTCTACAGTATTTACAGTAACCCTTGTTGAATTATTTTCATCCATATTCCACAGGAATGCTTTCTCTTTCCTGCTTGTTTGCTCTAGGCAAACACAGAACACAGACTTACACTGTGAGATCCAGTTCTCACTTTTATTGAATGGCTCAAACATATTTTCCATATTACGTTGTTCTATATATCTCAATATTTGGTCATAGATTCAGCCACAGATCCAATCACTACATGACAGAGGTGATATATGTGAACCACTTCCAACACATACAGATAAAATGCTGCTAAAAATATTTTTTCTGCACAAGGATGTTTTTTGAGTAAGCAGATGGGGAGGATCCTTCTCATTATGTGTAGCAGAAGTGCAGGATGCTCTCAGGCTTAGTATTGTACCATGTACAGTTCCTTACTCTCAATCCTCTGAAATCCCAGTTCGAAGATTAGCAACACTGTTCTCAGAGCAAATATTGTGCTGTTTCTGATTTGCTAAAGTGAAGTGTCCACCGTGCTAGGAGCAAGAGGTGGTAGTTCCACATGTTGTAACAGGGATGCCATGGAAACTGCTCACCGAATCCACAGGGGAGCTGCTCTGTGAGCCTGCAAGCTCCTGAAAGAGAAAGGGTGCCAGACAACGCCAGACAAGAGCGGTGTTCATAGAAAGGGTCTAGAGCTCCTGTGAGGTGCATGGGAGCCTGGAAGAAAGGAAGCTCAGGGGGGACCTTGAGTACCCAGGTTCTGCTTGAATTCAAAACTGGGGACACGTAGAGGTTACCACAATACAAGACATCCTGTGACAACTAGAGTAAATGTCTAAAATGGAACCAGCTTATTTGGGGCTCATGGGAAAATTAAGTACATTTTACAGAAGATTATAACTTTTACTAGCAGAACCTGAGAGACAAAATAAACATTCTTCAGCAAAAACTATGCCCAGGACAGCCAGTGGGGAGCTCAGAGGGTGTGACAAAGGGAATTAAGGGAAGTGGTGGGAGAACTACAACTTGTGCAAGAGACAGTGTACATGATGTTCAGACTGCACAACCAACATGCAAGTGCCTTATCAGTATATTTGCCTGCTTGGTTCTCAGGGTGGCTCAGACCTCAAACTGCACCTGGAGAGGTTCTTCAGTTCCACCTACAGCACTGAGAGGCGCTTCAGGGGATCCACCCTGCAGATTTTTCTTGTGAGATCAGTGCATTAGGCCTGACCATATTGACAAGATATTAAAAGAGCTGTCTTGGTGCATTTGTCAGTGCTGCTCTCTAGGCAGTTGGCACCTGAGGTCAAGCTGGAGCTCACTCAGTCATTGCAGCAGCCATGCCAGCCTTGAGCTTCAGGTCAGCTTGTCTCCAGAGCTTGCAGGCAGCCCACAGACCTCAGGCTGTGAATTACTCCCTTGTGTGGCTTCTGCAAGGTGTCATACACAGATTTCACTTTCTTCTGCTGCACCAACACAAAAGCTGCTGCTTAAATACTTACCTATCACTTCCTTTTCTAAGCCACGTCTCAGGCTCAAACTGTCAACTATCATTTTGTCCTTTCATTTCACATTATCAATTTACTGTCGATTGTTAATCACAGCAAAAGGTCACACGAGATGGAGCATTGCTGGTTTAAAAAGTAGGTGGAAAATACTGCAAATCTTGCGAACGTACAGCTGATGAAACTTTCCAACTTTGTCAGTTTTTTGCATACGAAGTATTCCTGTGCTGAACTAAGATTTTGCTGAAATCAAATGAGTATTCAGTTGGTGGAAGTTGTTTTTTATTTTTAGGACTCAAAACCTTTTTAAAAAGTACATCCAGAAAGAACTTCTATTTAGCAGCAGACTGGGACAATTTTTCAGTTGTTATCAGGGACTTTAAAAGGGTGATTTACAGGGAAAGGACAATCACAGTACTTTATCTAACTTATAGAAACCATTTGAAGAGCAGCAGTGAACCATGGAATATATCTATTATCTCTCTTCACATATCAAGATTTCTTCACACAAGAGACTTTTTTAGCACAATAGACAGAGACGAGAAGATCAAGCAAGGAGAAGAATATGTGTTGGGATCAAGAAATTGCCTATTCTTATCCCAAAGAAAAAAGAGATTGAAAGATCTCTATGATGCTTCAGATAGTCCAACTCTTTTCCACTTTTGCCAATATGTTTCAAATACAAGATTTATGGTGATCTGTTTTGAAACAGAGCTTATCTTGGCAGTGCAGGCAAGGGAAGATTAAACCAGAACAGTGACTTGGAGATAGACAGCTTCTCAAGCAGAAAAAAAAGAAAACCATAGCAGAAAAGAAAACAGTTTTATAGACACTTGGAAGATGGTCAAAAGGAAAATGTTGTGCACTCCTCTCGTACTCTGTACACTGCCCATGATGTGGACATCTCAGGAGGTGCAAGGAGCGGGACAGAAAATGTTTAGCTCCCCATCTCAGCACACACAACTCTGAGTGTTCAGGTCCTGTGTATTTGAGCAGCCAAGCGCACAAGCTGGCAGCTGACATGGGTGCTGCTGTGTTGAGCACAGAGGCCTTGCAGAGAGCAACATGATGACAGCAGGTACAGGCCCCCTTCCCACCTTCAGCATTGCAAACAGGTGGGCTTCCTCAGTGCCACTGCCTCTCTTCCTGGTGATAATGCACCATTTGCAATGAGATTTGTGTCTGTAGCTGTGTGCATTTGCACAGATATGTGTGTTTGGCTCATTCCTAGTTATGCCTGTTGGTTCATGATTATTAAAAATAGATTGCACCAGGGAAATTATACTCATGTGCTTTAGCCTTGGCATTTGAGGATGCAGGATCTCTTTAGTGATGCATTTTTTGATTCATACCTTGCTTTTGTGCCGGGGCACCTAGACAAGAAAACAACTGTAGTTTGAAAGCTGCTTAGTCCATGGTAGCACAGCCGCAAATTCCAGTCTGAAAACTGGCAAACCAAACTTAGCAGCCAAAAGGGCCAACTACATTCTGTTTACATGAAGCACAGCAATGCCAACTGATGGAAGGGAGTGATTGTTCAGCTCTGGTCCTTGCTGGTGTGGCCTGAGTGTAAGACAACCTTAAGAACCGTGTGTCATTTGGGGTGCCTCAGTATAAGAAGGGCATCAAAAGGTGACCAAGATGGGGAAAGGCCTTGAGGGCAAGGCTTATAGGGAACAGCTAACATCACTTGTTTGGTTCAGCTGGGATGAGAGGAGGTTCAGGGTTGATCTCACTGCTGAGCAGTGACCTCATCACAGTCTAGAGCTTTCTCAAGGGGACAGCAGAGGGGCAGGTGCTGATGTCCTCTCATGGTGACCAGAAATACAACATGAGGAGGTGGAATGAAGCTGAGTCAGAGGAAGACTGGATATTAGAGAAGGGTTCTTCACTGAAAGGATGGTCAGTCACTAAGAGCAGACTCCCCAAGGAAGTGGTGACAGCAACAGTGACAGCTGAAGGAGTGCCTGGATGATGCTTTCAGTTACATGGTTTAGTCTTCCTGCTAGAGATCAGGAAGTTGGACTCGATCCTTATGGGTCCCTTCCAACAAAAGATATTCTATGATCCTATGAACCCCTCTAAGTCTGTTCTCTGTGTAGGAGTATCTCCAGTCATAACTGCTTGGGTTGTTCAGTACAAATGACTCACTCTACCTCCATTGAAACCTCACAGCCTGTGGCTTTCTGGATAGGCCCTCAACAGAGATGTGTAGCTGTGAAACTTCACTGAAAACACCATATGAGAAGGGATTTGTTACCATTAGCAAGGGCAGTATTCGCTTATGTGAAAATATATGCAAGTGTTTTCATTTCTCCCCACACATATTTAGTGTTATTTGAATTAAAATCATGCTACTGATTTCTTCCAGAGGAGCTAACGGAGCAAACATTATTTGGACCGTACTAAATGGAAACATGGCAGGCACTTTGTTAATGGACAACACAGGTTTTTGTGAGGCAGAGCTGAGGAAATTAGTGCATTGCTATTTCTGACTTTGCTGGACAGATGTTTTTAGCACAATGTTTGCACACTGAAAAGCCAAGCCATACAGCCTCAAAGCCTGGTATTCAGAAAGGACAGTGAGAGGTTTGGCTGTGGAAAACTGTAATAAACTGAGTGTGCAGCAGAGTTTAATGACATCAAACAGTTGACAAATGAGGTACGATGGGCTGATCCTACACTTCTCTTTCCTATTCAACAGTGTTGGAAGTAACTGCCAAATAGTCTCACTGGAATTTCTTCTTAATCAAATGAAATCTTCAGTTGTGAAAAAAATGATAACAATCACAAGACTAATGCAGAGAGGGGTTGATCTGGCAAAAGATAAATCTTCTGCTTATTCTAGCTCTAACTCAAAGACTAAGCTGAAACAGAGAGTCTGAATTAAAACACCAAGTACTTGGGATAAAGCTCTTGCACGTCTGCATGTGAAGATGGTACACTTCAAAAACAAAGCAGAAATTTTTGGTGGAAACAAGCTTTTAAACAGGTCAGTATAATCCCACTGAAGTCAATGGCTAAGTATGGAAAGTATCATGGAAAGTGAAGACACAACAGGAATTTAGGCAGGAAAAACAATTCTGCTCTGGGTGAAGAATGCAGATTTTTAATACTTAAAATTGTGGTAAAGCCATTTTTTCCTGCAACTACTTCTATAAACAAGAACTGTAAAGCTGTGCCCTGCCCTTTAACCAGCCCTATAACAGGCAAGTGTTGGATGTCAAGACACCTGACAGTGACTGTCATATCAGCTAGCCATTTGCTGAATTTTCTCCTGGTAATCACATTGCAGATAACTCTCTATTTTGCCATCTAAACACTGGCTACTGTGTTGAATTTCTCTCTTCATTAATCTTAGCTTTCCCAAGCTTTCCCTTAGAGACAAGGTCATAGGTTTTTTCAAATGTCTTGCAGATCAGCTCCGCCTTACTCTAGAATTCACTGTTTTGGGATAAATTGGACTCTGAAATTCAGTAATCAGTGAATGAGCCAGTGATGTTAGTATAGAAGGCTTCCCTGTTACATCAGTCCAGCTCCAGACCAGAGAGTTCAGAGGGTTGGGTGGAAAGGCACAGGCTGTCTATGAAAATCAAAGAGCCTAGTATCAGGCCTAACTCCACCTAGAGCCACAAAAAATGCATCTGGCTCATTTATTTTGCTTTCCATATTAATAAAGCTGCAACTAATTATGTAAACCATATGCTCTCTCCTCAGTTGGATGCATTATGAAATCCTCTGAAGAGGGAAGCTTGATTTTTTTTTCTATTAAAAATGAGAACTCTTTTTCTTTTGCTAAAATCCCTTTTTCCCTCTTTTGCCAATTTGCGTTTAGTCACAGTCTCCCTCCTCAAATCCACTTCTTACACTTCTGTCAAAAATGTGACTGAGGATTTCCAAAAGAGCAGGGGCAGAGGGAGGGGAGAATTGGCAGGAACAAGAAATTATTTTCTCCAGAATTTCATGATCATTTTTTAAGTGCTTCTTTTGATTTCTCTTCCTTATACCCATGTAAAGTCCCTGTGCAAGCAAGAACAGATGTTGCAACAAGCAGAGTTCACCCTTTGACCCCGAGATCTCATTGCTTTTTTTCTCTGGTGCATGTTTAAATTTAGAGTGAAAACCCTACAAAAATGCACAGGGGTGGGGTGAGCTGTGAGGCAGGGGAAGAATCTAATTTTGGAAAGTCTTCCCTAGCAAACCCTCTCCAACTTCCACTTGTTTTGCTTTATTTGTGAATGTCTCAGTCCAAGAAGCTGAAGACAGCTGAAATGTGCTCAGACACCACACTGAGTGCCATTGCATCAGGGTACCCTAGTGCATAAATTAGATCTCCTTTTCCAAAATTATTATCAGTAAACATGACCTATTGCCATTCCTACTGTGCACAACACATTCCAGCAGATGACAGCCCCTTGTCCACATTAGCCCTGTGCACAAACCCCTCTGTAGAGAGCTGTGTCTTAGAGATCTACAGCTCTTTCCCCCTCAAACACAAAATTTTTTACTCACCAGCAATTAAAAAAATAAATGGACACAAACCCATATTGCAATACTCCCATTCTTCTCCTATATTTTCATATTGTTTTTGTCACTCTTTCTGCACAGACACTGCTCAAGACCCCCTACTGACCATGCTCCCCTTCCTGCCCATTGTGGGACATGTCCCCGGCTCTGCTCCCAGCCACCCTTTCCCAGCTCCCTGTCCCTGGCAGGCCCAGCTGGCTGGAGGCAGGGCGGGGAGGGCGGGAGCACAGCCAGCTGCCAGAGCTGTGACAAACAGCTGGCAAGGGCTGAGGAACTTGCTGAGAGCAGCTGCTGGCTGTGCTGTGCAGGGCTGCTGGCAGGGGCCCTAGCTGCCTCTATGCCCTCGGTGTGAAAACCAAGCCCTGCTCCAAGGAAAGCAACACTCCTGAGCAGCCTGCCTTTCCCACCACTGCTTGCTGACACTGTCAGGACACCCCAAGTGCTCCTATGGGAGCAGGATAGAGGCCTCCTGAATGCTGTGTGACCAAAGTACTGAAGAAAGCTGGCCAGGAATCTTTCAGATGAGCTGCCTAAGGGCTACCAGAACGTCTCTGCCGCTGGTGCAGGGACCTCTGAATTTCTCTTCTTCCATAGCTCCCTTCTCAATGCTGACTTTTCTCTCTGTCTGCATTGTTTGTAGTGAGAAGCAGGAGCCTTGTCTAGCTCAGAGAAGGAAGTGCTGCCATCCTCTCATGGGCCTCCTATCCCTATTCTCCCTTTTGTGCTGCAGAGGAGCACTGCAGATGACAATGTTGGGTACTTGCCCCTATCAGAATTGGTTTGTGGTCCCTAGCAAAACCCACTCCAAGAGCTGCAAGAAAATTAAGAAGAAAACCAATTATAGCCATTATACCTCAGAACACAATTTTGAATTTGCCTGCCCTGGTTTTATTTGCTCAGAGGATGTTTTTCTGGGGACATTACTCCTCAGCTAAATGTTCTGTCAAAATTTTTCTCAGCAGCCACAGCTTTTCACCCTGTTCCTATACTCTTTATGTTTCTTTCCTTATGTCTAAAGTGTTCTTTCTGTTCTTTCTCACAGATGTATCATATAGTATTTGTAAATGTAGTATTGATGCTTTTCCATCTATTGATGTCTAGTGATCTTAACCTTTCAAATACCTTATTTTCCAGGAACTAATACATGAGTTTCAGCTTTCTATCTATACAAAATACAGTTCTCTGAACTGTAATTTAAACTCCTTAGAATATGAATTCTGTTTTCCCTATGACTTTTGTGATAAAGGAAAAACTAATCATATCTAAAAGATGCAGAAAGGTACCTTGGAAACAGATATTCTATGAAATGATAGAATGGAGAAAAGATCAGAGATTTGATCTCCATTGTGTGGCCACTTACTGTCACACAATCCAGCAAGAGACAGCTTCTGCCATTGCCTTTCAATTTCTCTGTTTAAATCTGCTCTCACCTAAAGCTTGACCACATGATAATACATACTCACATTAAACTGATTATTTCTGTCTGAGCTGTGTGTAGAAGAGGCAGTTTTAACTTCCACAAAAGAAATGTCCCTTCTGGAAATATCCCCATTCACTTCAGAAGGAGCTGCATTTCACATCCCTAACAGACCCCTGTTATGTTAACTTCATGAAGATAACCAGGCAAAAGAACATCCAGCTTAATATCTGCATTTGAACTTAATTAAAATGTCCAGATAAGTCAACTAGACACACAGAGATTAACCTAAAAATCTACAGGTTTCAGATACTATCGATTAAGTTAAAATTTTACAATTCCTGAGCAATACCAGCCACTTGCCACAAAACTTGTTCCCAAATTTACTTCACTAACCTTGGAATAGCTTATAGTTAACCAAGCTTCATTGTCATACAAGGTGCTAAGAGACAATTCATGACCTGTTGGGTTGCTGCTCCCTCAAATGTAGAGTTCTAGCACAGAAAATAAGAGCAGCTAGGCTTCCACAGGGAAATAAGTATCTCTATTGAAGAGATTTCTCTTAGCAATAATTAGGCATCCATCTTCCTGCAGATTCAGCATGTGTCTGGAGAGAAGTGGCGAGTCTTGAGAGCAGAGCTAATCCAAGGAGATCATGATTGCCTGTCTCAAACACTGTTAGGATCACAGAAGGACTGAGGTAAGCACAGAACAGGCTAACTCCAGTCCTGGTGAGGTCTGGTTGGTGCATCCTGGGTAATGCATCCAGACAAAACTTCCCAGTGTGGCAAACCACTTCAAACAAAGACCACCCCAAGTTATGGGACAGATGGCATCTGTGGCCACTGAAGGATTCTGGCCCACTGTGGCAAACTGGGTAAAGAAGCAACTGCTCATCTGGAACCATCCAAACCACCCCTTGAATATGCCTCTGTAGATTTCTGAAACTTGGATTGTAAATTAAGTCACCTGATGGGAAGTTGAGATTAGATAAAGGTGGCCCTACTGTACAAGTGCTATCTCAGGAATAAGGAAAAGTAAACAAGGTGTGGAGCACTGCTAACGGATCCAAAGGATCTACAGAGAAAGCCAAGTCAGCTGAACTGAAAGCCAACAGTACTGAAATCAGCCCCAACAAGGCAAAAGGTAATTCCATCAGGGGGAGATTGCTCACAATCCACCAACTCAAGAAGTCCACCAATTCAAAAGAAGAGAAAGATTGAGCATGCAGACTAATTAGCATTGGAAGCAAGGGGATCATTTAGTCAATAGAATGAGGGAACTCTGTAGCCAATGAGCATTAATTCCTTTGTTTGTTAAGATGCATAGACAGTGAGAAGTTTGAACAGCCTTGGGATCCCCACCAATGAGAAGACTAGGCTGAAGGAGGACCAGTGGGAAACCGCGGGATCCGTGGGTGGTGAATATTTTCTGCCTAATCTCTCTCTCTCCCCGCCTCCCCTTCCCATTTTCCTATTCCTTTTTCTTGCTCTAGCTCACATTTCTGTTAAATAAAATCTGTACTACTGACTTTGGCATATGGTATCATTTGCACCTTAATTCAGGCAGAGGCATCTCTCAATAAATCAGATCATAACAATTATAGGCAAGTTGGACTAGTTAAAGTACTGAGCATCCTGCCAGTTGACTCAGCAAGCTATTTCTAAAATCCCACCGGGGCAAGACAAGTATGGCTCTATTTCCTCCTCTCCCTAACCTCACAGCTGTTGGGTCAAAGGATGCTTTAAATCCACTAATAAAGCAAAACTGCATAACAAAATCCAATCAGATACATTTTATTAATCTCTTGCAGAAGATGCTGACATCACTAAAGTGCAGCTTTGTAGGGTTGTTTTTTTTTTTAAATTACACTAAAATAGAACAAAGTAGATAAATCAGTCAGACAAACAGTTGTGGAATTTCAAGAAGGAAAGCAGTAAAGTCTCTATGCATGGATATGACCCCAAATGATTTAGAAAGTCTTATTAAAAGGAACAGGATGCAGCATTTCAAATGTTTCACCATCTCTAGCTTTGCGATAAAGGTTGCAGGAACTCACGGAATTAAGCTGTTCACATTGTTGGTTGCACATCATCTCTGAAGCCACAAGGAAGTACCTATCATCACATTATTTTTTTCCTCTCAGTTTCGTGGTATGCTGTTGGACTGCACATGGGAATGGAGACCAGAAACTCCCAATTAGGATTTTCCATAGGAGCATACACAGGTTACAAGCATTTCTGAACAACCAGAGATCCTTACACCTAAAAGCCACAGGCAGCATCCTGCTGTGCCAGGTGGCAGGAAAACAAGGACTGCTTTGAAAAGTTCACAAACTGAGGAACATAAGAAATGGACCTTGCAAGCAGACAGCCAAGAGATTCTATCAAAGATCAAGCCTGCTATGTCCAGCAGGATACCTGATGGTCTCAAAGGAGCAACTAGCAAGAAACTTCTCAGTAAAGCTAGGGGGGAAGTGCTCTAGGAATAAATGGGAATGGGATAGCAAGACAAGCGAAATAGATAGGACTTGTGCCATTTCTGTCAGCTTCCATCAAAAGCAGTGAAGACTGTGGGACCACTTAAAGAATACCTAGTAGAGTGCTAATAGCACCCAAAAAATACCCCTTTTTTGACTTACATAAACTTAATTCAATTTTTGTCCGAATGGGCATTTGTTACACTGTCATTTTCTACCACACCATCCATTACAATCTATCTGACTAACTTCACTTTTTAATCCTTATTTTTGACCTATGCAATAAAGATTTTCTAACAGGTTTCTTTTATCCCTCTGAAATTTTTCCTGCACCTGTGAAGCCAGGGGTTCTTTATATTTTTCCTCCATTTGCTGAACTTTCATATTTGTATATATTAAATCGAAATATGAAGATTATAGAAGTGTGTGCTGAGTTTGCACTTGTGTTTCCAAGGTTAGAGGTCTCCTTACCAGAGATTGTGCTACTTTGAATTCCAAAAGTCTGAAACTGGTTGTTTAAGGGAAGTCCACAGAAATGTAAAATATTTTCCCTCTATGAATTCTCAATACTCAATAGCATAAAACTTCTCTAAACCTTGAAGCCCAGATATTATCTTCATAGCTTTGCCAAACTTTGGGTCTGCTTTTTTATCAAACAAGAGGATTCTTCAGAGGATCCATGGACAATTCACTTATTTGAGTAACTCTCCCAACCCAGGTAAATATCTTTTATTTGTATCAGTGTGAATTTGGAAGTACCATCCACCCTTATTTGAAGGCCGAATCACAGATTTTCTTTCTGAATCCTTTCCAGCCTCATGTGTACCCACAACATATCCTTTTTGCTCTGCATCTATTAAGTGCACACTAACAAGTTGTCATTTAGTTCATAAACACATCTATTATTTATGTTTGAGAAAATTTCATGTTCTTTTCTAATGTTTATTTGTCCTCAGATCATTCTCTTACCACCTCTATTGATGTCACAATCACATGAGTAGTATCCTGTGGTGTTCTTCCCACTTGAATCTCAGACTACATAGGCTATTTTACCTTCTTCCTCTGATGTGGCAGGATTCCCTTTTTGTCACCTATCTTCTTTCTGGTTGTCTCTTTCATTCTTCTGCATGGCAAAGCTCTACATTAACTTTGCTTTTTATCACTAGGCAAACTCTATATTTTTCCTGTAACCATAGGTAGTTGTCTGACATTTTCTTGTTTGGGAGCTGTCTGAGCTTGTCGGCAGACTGTCTTCTGAACTCCATAAAATCCACTGTCCTGGCACGTTCTCCATCTGTTACATCTCTTGCCTATGCCATGTGATTTAGGAACCCACCTCAGAAGAATATAGACCTCGTGGATTCTTCTTTTTTCAATTCCTCTCCCCACCCCAGATTCATTTGATTATTGTCTTGGTAGCCACATCCCCTTGTCCTCTTAATTTATGTTCTTAAAATAGAAAGGAAACTCCCTTTAATAAACAAATTATTAAAAGTCATGCACAGCAAAAGCACAGTTATACAAGGAACATTCCCTTTAGTGTCACAGCTGAACAGGTAGAGAAAGCATCCATGCTGATATAATAGAGAAACACAATGTTTATCAATATTCTGCTGCTGTTGTGATTCAGTGAAAATGATTTCTGAGACTTTTCACTCCTGTGGCTTTCCTGCTTACAGAGAACCTCTATGTGAACAGCCATCAGAATCACCCTTTGCCTTTCCAGTTCTCATTTGCTGCTTAGCACCGTGTGTTGTTCACCTAATGAGTTCCTCACAAGAAGTTGCTGCAAGTTTCCTCTCCACAGATGGATTTTTCAGCTTTCTCTGACACTTTTCATTTTTCCTGCATGGAGCCTTTTATGAATTCACCAGCTATTGCTCCATAAGGAGATATGTTATTTATATTGGATCTACTCTGTAACCATTACTTATTTGATTTTACCTTCTCTGACATTTTGTTTCTCAGCCCACATATATGTATGCAAATCTGCCTAGAATATTTCCCATTTCTGTACAAGTTTTAGTTCCCACAATTGCATATCTTCTAGAGATTTATTTAACTCCCTATTCACCACCAAATTCTTGACACTAGCAAACAGCCGTTCACTGAAAATGTTTTCCCATGACTTAATTTGGGAATCAATTTTTCCCCATTTCCTCTGTCTGCCTGTAAGTTTAAGCTCTGAAGGTTTCCCTCTGAAACAGCCACACTAGTCTAAGATAACTGAATTAGCCTTCCTTACATCCTGCATCCTAGTGAACCTCCCAGTCCAGAAACGACAAGGAACCCTTTCCAGGCAGTAGATTCTGGAGCAAACCCTCTTCTGATGAGCCAAAAAAATCAAATTAATTGTATATAATGACTTTGAAGCCCACAGTAACAATCACCATACATGGAAAGACCTCATCACTATCTCTGCTATTTCACAGTTTATTTCTTTCAGGCTCCTCAGATTAATACCATCTGCTCCTGGTAATTCACTGCATTTGTCTTTCTCAAGTTGCTTCATAACTTCCTCCTGAGAGACTGCAGTCTCTCTTAAGGCCAATGTCTGGTTTCCCATAGGAAATACCCTCTGAATAGCACCTTCCGCAGAAAACGCAGATGCAGGAAATTTGTTTGACTTCACTCTTAGCTAAGCCTCCTTTCCAGCTGACTCCTCATGGCCTAATGTGCACAGCCACTGGTGCAATTTTCTAAACAATAACAGGTAACTCTGAGTTTGTGGTGTTGGAAATATTTTTATATTTTAGATAGGGCTTTCCTGTACTTATGTGTCAAAAAGTCACTTTATGGTCTCAAAGTTTCTTTATAGTGTTTATTCCCAAAATTTATTGGGGTAGAATACATCAGACAAAGAATAACTAGAATTCTAATAAATATTTCCCTAATTTTAACCATTTTTCTTAATGTCCCCAAACATTATGTCTCCCTAGAAGTATTTCTTTTGATTAGAAGGAAGCTGAGCCTTCTATGTTCCTCATCTCAATTAACTCCTGCAACAACATGATGAATCTTTTCCTTTCTCCGCAATCTCCAAAATGAGTTATCAAATAATCAGTTGCTTATGCTCTCAGTAAACTTCTCCAACCTGCAATTCTGCAAAGGCCGATGAGGTGATGCACTAATTATGCATTTCTAGGGCTGCCAGTTTAGTAAGTATCTTACAAAGGAATGGCTTTGGCTAAGACAAAAATTTGGGCTTGAATGTCTTGTGTTGGTGCTCCTTGTTCAAACAGAACCAATAGCATGAAATCTCACTGACTCAAGAAATTATGGAGAGGAATGGAAATTCTGCTGTCAAACCAACAAAGTAAACAAACTAAGACACAATGAGATTAAAAGATGGGATAAAAGTCTGAGATCAAAGAACCCTCGTCAGAAACTCTTATGCACCAACAGTCACTTCTCATGCAAAATGAGTTGTAACTATACTGAAATCAGACAGGTAGAAAAACCAATCCCCCTAACAACCAGAACTGTTGGTTTCCAAGGGGCTTACAGCATCAAATACAAATCCTTATAACACTGTTATAAACAATTTGGAAACTAGCAAATGCTACAGAGACCAGGTGTTATATAGAACAGGTGACTTCCTGCAAGGATTTCCAATTAATATGCAGCTGTATTCTGCACTTCTGCTTTACAGCACAGCAGATACAACAGCAGTGAAATCTGTTCTCCAATTATGATGTGCCAAGTGGCTTAATCAGTTTGCAATCTTTCCTTTTCAGGTAAATGAAAACACGATTAAATAAACAATGCACAAAAGGTAAGAGATCTTCTGAACAAAATAATTCAGGTCTAGGTAATGCTGAACTGTCATCAACATCTACAGGCAGTGAGGAAAGAACCAATCACAGAGTACTTTTGTTAGGTTTTAAAAAAAGAAATTGAAAAAAAGATAATATGTGATGAATACAGTCTTAATAACATTGCCTAATCTCTCAAAGATGCATTTTATACATGTAGATATTATATATAGTACTATATTCTACAGTAATTATAGTATTTAAAGTCTTGAAAGTCAATTCTTGTAAAACTGTAGAAAATTCTCTAGCAATGTAGTCAATTGTATGACTATGATCTTATCAAATTCCTTGACTCACTGAGTTTCCATTGGTTTGCTCAAGACAGGTGAGGCTTAGAAAGATTTTGAGGAAATTAAACTGCAGATTGTGTCAATAATATGGACACAACAGCCACAAAAGACAGAAAAAACTTTCTGAGAACCAGTCATGTCATGAATTACTGATGATTTTTATTTCCACCTACCATCATATGAAAATTGGATCATGCTTTGAAGCATACAGAAATATTATACCTTCAAACCTTTACTAAAATTATTCTTTGGAGAATTTCAGATATTACCTTAAAAGCTTTATACTCTTTTTTAGAGGATTTGCAAGTTCTATTTACAAAGTTTTTGTAGGTTTTCCAAGTATTTCTCATCTCATTCTCATTTGCAGAATAGCTGCTGATTGTACAACTAAAGGAAATAGTTTATCATGTCTGTTGGTGTGTGCCATCTTTGAATTTCATTGAACATACTCTTATTTCTCTATTCTGGTTATGGGTGTAAAAATAGTGCATGTTCACCTGTGTTTATCAGTTATTTCTAATTACATTTTTATTATTATTTTTTCTCTCTCTTCTGCCTAAAGAAAGCAAGTCAGGGTATGAATTTTCTAAATGCTTGACATGAATACATCCCTTCCTGATGACACAACCTGAACAAAACACATTACAAAGTAAGTACTATTTCTATTCTTAAGTAACTACTAATATAAGTAGATGGCTTTATCATACCTCTTGAACCCTCATTGGCCCTTGTCTAAAATATTGCTCAGACTGAGGGTTTTTTACTGGTTTTGCACATTGATTAGAAGTCATAATTATAATTCCATAATATTACCCAGGTGTCTTTCCTGAGTTAATTTAGGATACAGCAAGGCTTATGACTAATTAAAACTTCATTTAGAACCTCTGATACTCTTGAGATATGTGTGTAAATGCCTTTATGACATTTTTAAACACAGAAAAATGATCTGTGGGATAGGCTCCATGTGTCTACTGCCTTATAGGTAATTACATTTTAAAAAAGTATATCCTCCTTTATCTTAGACTTTTGACTGTATAGCATAACTAACAGAAAATAGAATTTTTTGAATGTTAAAAAAGAAAAGTAAATGAAGAAACCATAACCCTCAATCTAATATTAATTATTTTAGGCGTTGAGGCAAATTTTACAAGAGAAGTCCAGGGAAGAGATTATGCAATGGGGTTATCAAAAACCAGGCTGGTCTTGGATACAATTGCTTGGTTCTTGTTTATAGACTAGGATTACAAACGCTGCAGGTAATAAAATATGGCTCTGGAACAGAAAAGGAGTATAAAGTTATAAATAGAAATTCACTGTCAAATATTTCTTCAGCATCAGTGGAGACGAGGCACAGACGGAGAGGAGATTAAATCTACAGGAGACCTGGGGTATATTAATTAAGTGTCTGATATTGCAGAACACTTGATCACTTATGTCTGGGGTGAACATAACCAATCTTGTCTTGGTGAGTTGATTTTCTGATAGTGTCTTGAAGACTAGTGGCCAATATCCTCGATAAAAATCTTTACATCTACATTACTTAGTGAAATCAGGAAATAAGGATCACATTCTGGACATTTATTAGATTTAGTTTAAATGCTAAATTCTTTCATGGCAAACAGCCATTTTTTCTAGAGTTACTGAACTTACTCCCTATCAGATCTAAAAGCAACTGTGAAAAATCTTTACATAAGCCTGCTGGGACTCCATCAAAGCCAAGTGTTTGGGCAAGAGAGAATTTTTCATCTGATCTCCGAGTTTCCTAAAACATCACTGTCTTCGCTGATAGAAGCTAGAAGAGACAGAAATATTTTTTTGTGTAACTTATTGAAATGGAAAACAGAGATGTGCTGGACCCTGTAATACTGTGGTTTTCCCATGCCTTTTAAAAAAATCAAACATTGATGGAACTAAGCAAAAGCTGTATGAAAATAATCGGAATAAGCTTGCAGAGTCAAGTAGCAAAAATAAGGAAAATTGAGGCAGCCTTCACTCAATTCCTCTTGTACTCATCCCTTACTGTACTGTACCACCCTAACAAAATAAAGAGACATGCTGTCTCCATTATAATAAAAGGACAGTCTTCTTAAAATTTGGAAACAAATTCAAGTTTGCATGTATATAAGCACACATTGATAATATATTCTTTTGAAAATTATTTCCCAGTGCTTACTTACAAATCACTTTTTTTTTTTCTTAGCAGCCTAGTGATTTTCCTCTGCTTTGCATGCAGGTAGGAACTAATACAATTTTTGATTGGAGTGAAGTTTTCTTTTCACCCTTCCAACATCTCTTTGTCTCTAAGAATATATATGAAATCAATGAATAGTGTAAAAATAACTGGTTTTATTGCCCCTTAAAGAACACTCCATCAGCAAAATGAGACAAAAAGAAAACTAGTAAGAGATTCAAGATCTTCTAAATATAGAACCTTATCTTGACAAATGTAACAGAAGGATGGGGCAGGAAAAGACAAGTAAAAGTTATACATGAGAATAAGAAATAACGAGAAAATTGTTACATTTTAAGATGAAACCTCAGCTTCTTTTACACAGACTTCTACTTACATACACAATAAAATTATCATTTTACGGTTACCTCTGACTTTTTGAGAACTCACTGATGAGGTTTTTATTCTCTTGTGTAGCACCTACTATAACAATATCCTGCTTTGCAGTTGGTGCTCCTGCGCACGACTTTGTGGCAATTGCAAACGCTTCCTATATCAGATTAATTCCTGAGAATTTTTTTAGCCAACATAGACACTATCATAGCTTACTATATGATAAATGGATGCTCTCCCTCAGCTCAATTTTATCTTCAAGTAGGTTCCATAGTCTTACTGGAGTATACATGTGTATGATCAGCACAACAAACCATTAAGTATATATATTTTTTTATATACTTTAGTATATGCTGGGTAGAACTGCACTTGGTGGTATATATCCACTAAAAGCCTCCTCTGAGAAGAAATTCCATTAGAACCAAGATGGCTGATTTTCATGAAAATTCAGCATCAAGCCAGAGTCATGGCAAAACAATCTGTAGTTGAGAGGGAGCCACCAGAAACCTTGAGAAGCTGGAGCATGTGTCCCAGCACTGGTTTTCCTCTGGGCATGCATGTCACTGGTCCTTAAGTAGCCCAAGTGATGGTCAAAATAGGTAAGGAGGCAACTGCTCAGTTATTCAAAATATGAATTCATTTAAATTGTCATGGCACTTTACAGGCATTAATCACACAAACAGTTCTCTTTTCCAATGCCCAAGTCCATGCTGTAGGTAGAACTCCTGGCCATTTGTTCTGTGTAGGCCAGATCATTAGGAGCCAGGATGAACTTCTAAAGCCAATGTTCAAGTTTTAACCAAAGAGTTTTGCCAATCTATTCAAGTAAGAATACAAACACGTTTTATATATAGATATAAAATATACATTCTACAATATATGTGTGTGCATGTGTAAATATGTGTGCATATAAATATACACACGTGGTTAAGTATAAATGTATTACTTGTAAAGGAGTAGAAAGAGAAATGAATAAAAGAATCATACTTATTTACTTTTTAATAAACACATACTTGAAAATTTAGGGAATTTTTAAAAGCAACACTGAAGTCATCAGTAGTATTTTACAGTTATTAGTGCAAGACCTTGTTGTGTTTTCCTTTCTACAGGGGTTGTGCCCCTTCGAGTGTTTTGTTTTCATAGCTCTCTAGAACTGAACAAACCAGAAACTAAATTAAACTCAGCTAAAAGCATTGTGGTTAATCTAGGTGTGAAGCATGACATGAAAAACAGAATTTGCCCAGTTTCCACATGAAAAAGTAATCAGCCATGGCTGAGTCACAAAAGTCAGCCCATGTCTACCAGAAACTGCTGAAACTTTATTTTTCTTATGAAACTTGCCTGGGATTTTGGGGACCTTTTAGTTAGTTAGTTAGTTAGTTAGTTAGTTAGTTAGTTAGTTAGTTAGTTTTTACAGAATTAAGATTAAAATAATCCCTAAAACACTTACCTCCACTTTTCTAAATCCCTTAGAATCTGGGAAGGACTATAAATCTCAATCTTCTTTATGTTTGGAGATGCAGGAGGAACCCAGTCAGAAAAATTTCTTTAACAAAAAGAAAGAGTGAAAGAGAGAAAAAGATAAAGAGAGGGGGAAAAAAAGGACAAAGGAAGTGCATATGAAGCAAATGGCTTTGGAAACCTCAGTCGTATGCTAGAGAAAATGTACTGAACTTGTATCTTGGTTATGAGGAGGCACACACATGAAAATCTTAGAACTACATTTCAGTAACTGAAGCAAGCAGACTCATAACTCAGCTTTATCATTCAGATCAGCACATGAGACAACTCTTTTCACCAAAACAATACATCAGCTGAAATGAAAGTTCCCTTGCTAATTTTATACTCTTTAGGGGAAGAGGTCTTCCTTTTCCCTGAAACTATTTGTAATCTCCTTAAATTTAGATAATTTATAGCTTCTGCCCTCTATGTGCAGTAGATATTATCAAAAACAAGCATGAAAAACATGACTACAAAATATGATTTCACTTTTCTGTAAATGATTTGCAATTATACTGTAAAAGTGGGGTTAACTTGTGTGACAACAGCACTTGAGATTTTTCCCTTTGCCAACAAATCCTTGATATTTCTGTAAGGTGAGATGTCTGGGAAAACAGAAATTCCCACTGCAGCAGGTCAGCATCCTGATGCTTCATCTGGCACAAAAAGTTCCAGAAGGTGAGTCTGCAGGAGGAGCTCTCCAGGAGACCAGTAGTCACTGGGCAGAGGTGGCAACAAGAGGTGGCAACAAGAGAAAGCTGAAAATGCGCCGTGAAGAAAGGACCCCAGGGGAAAAGGGAGAGTTACCTACACATCATTGTTATTTTTGTTTGTTTGACTCTATCACTAGGAGTTTTATTACTGGGGAAGGCAGTTAATTACCATGGCCCAGATGTGAACAAAATCTGGCTCTTCAGCATTCAAGACCTTTTCAGTCCCTCAGAAGCATTCACTAATAAAAATTCTTACACAGCATCTTTGGCTAACAGGTTACTGGCCACAGCTTGCCATTGTCATCAACTTGTGAGGCAAAAAAAAAAAGCATTTTGAGGTACTCACCCATCTGGCTGCTTCTGCAAAACACCTGTGCAATCACTAGTGGCTTGGTGAAGACAAAAAGGTATGAAGCATATATCCCCCCCGCCCCCAATAACCTTTCCACATGCTAACTAATTAGTGCTTCTGGATGCCTCAAATCTTTGCAATAGCAGTTTAGTATAAAATATAGCAGAAGTTAAAGAAAAGACAAAGAGATACAAGGCAGTGCCCTAAAGTTGTTACCTTCAATTTTCCCTAAAATTTCTTATATGGCAGTATACAAGCAAGAGGTTTTTAATGGGAAGATAAACAAAAAGTATCCAAAAAAGAATTTTCCATCAAGCAGCTAAGTAAAGAGCCATCTCCACAAAAAGGCACTTTACTTAGAACGAGATGTCAAAAACCTCACTGTCCATGGAGCTGTAGGTTTTGGGCCTCTGGAAATCCTAACCATAACTATTAATGGAATTTTAGGGTTGAGGCTGAGGTGCCTGGAAACATGGGAAGTCCAGGTCAGAAAGGAGGGGAGAGAGCAATACTTGGACAATGTGTTGCTCAACTCAGCATCTCTTACCAGTCATAGAGCACAGACCTTGGAAAATGGGCCACCCATGGAGCTGAGAAGCTCAGCCACTGCCCCAAATTAGGGGGTTAGGGTTCAGAGAGCCAGAAAGCCAACAGGTCCAAGAACCCTGGGTCTGGGATGGGTGTGCCAAGAGATGCACAGTTCTGCACTAGCATTGTTCACCTCTTTCTAATCTGAGACACCCATGGTGCTGGGGACCTCAGTCTCAGCCCTGAGCTGTCATTAGGGTTAGGGTTAGAGATCAGAAAGCCACAGAGGCTGCAGCTCCAAGAACACTGGGGCTGGAAAAGGCATCACATAAGAGAGCACTCTGCTGCACCAACATTGCTGCCTCCACACATTTCTAAACAATGGGACAACCAATGCTGCTCATCCTCAGCTCCCAGCTGCCTTTAGAGTTAGGGTTTGGGCTCAGGAAGCCACAAAGACTACAGCTCCAGGGGCACTGGGGCTAGAAAAGGCATGCCAAGAGGGACACGGCATTGCACCTATGGCACCCATCCTAACCATCTTTCCGATTTGGGACACCCATGTTGCTGACTCCACAGTGTCCAGCTGCCATCAGTGTTAGCATTAGGTTTCAGGGCTCTACAAAGTCTAGAGCTCCAGGGACACTTGGGATGCAAACAGCATGGCGTGGGGTGCACCAACACTGCTGTTGCAATGTTGCAGTGCTGGATGCAGTGGGAAAGACACAGGAGACACAGATCACCTGTCGAGGGTTGGGCCTGGCCCTGCCACAGGCCAGGGAGAAGGACGTCTGCACTTTCTTCAGCTCACACTAAGCAAAAACACAAGCATGCATTTATTCATAATATTCAAAGCAGACAACACAGCCACAAATGTTTATGAAAGATGTAGGTGGAAAATAAAAGCAAAAAAATATGCTTGATCTGCTTATACTAAGGTAACATGAGAAAGTTCCCTCATTCCATTATTCAGTAGATTTGCTGTTTACTCCCTGATGAGATGACAGTTTCTGCCTTTGCCAGTTCTTCCTTTTTGAACTGATAGCAGAGCTTTTGTAGCCAATGGGTCCTTTGAAACCTCCAAAAGGATGAAGAATGGCTTCATCTTTCACTCCTAAATACTTTTTTTTTTTCCTGTCTGAAGTAGGACACAGGCTGTTCACCCTCATGAGCAGAATAATCCATAGAATCATAGAATGGAAGGCACTTTGAAGATCATTTAGTTTCAAGCACCCTGCTATGGGCAAGGAGCCTTCCACTAGACCAGGTTGCTCAGGGCCCCATCCAACCTGACCCTGAATGCTGCCAGGGATGGGGCATCCACCACTTCTCTGGTTGACCTGCTGCAATATCTCACCATTCTCACAGTAAATATTTTCCTTCTAGTATCTCATCTAAACCTACCCACTTTAAAGCCATTGCCCCTTGTTCTGTCACTACATGACCTTGTCAAATGTCCCTCGTCTTACTCATGAGGCCACCTTTAAGGACCAGAAGGCTGCTATAAAGCTGCCTTTAAGACATCACCCAGCTGCAGCAGGGTTATGGTTACCATCATCTACTGTGCTACTTTATTAGTAATTTCTTGGATCAGTTACACTTCATTAGTAGTTATTGTACTAATTGTAATGCAATCAATAATATTCAAATATTAATTGAATAGCTATTGGTAATATAAAAGAATTATATTTATCTATGAATAATTTTCTAAGGAGTGCTCCATTAGGAGTCACTTGCTGCTGGACTGTGGCTAAATGAGGCCTGAAACCTCTGTCCTATCCCTTTGGCAGCTTTGTGGTGGAACTCAGTGAGGAATGCATCTTTTTTTGAATCCTGTGTTATCCATCATTTTGTTCTCAGGAACCTGTGTGCTTGAGACAGCAATCAATCAGTGAGCCAGCAACAACACATTTTGGAGAAATGTGAGGCCACAGAGAAAAATGAGGCACATGCTCATAGATCTGAACATGGATCTGCAAAAGGAAGATGAGAATGGGAAAACTAATCTCCATGTTCTCTGCTTAGTAGATCCTCATGGATCTAGAAAAAGGAAGAATTGGTTGAAAAAGAAAAGGTTTCATTGGTTGTCTGCTTTTAAGCAGAAAGCTTTATCTACTTCGATTATTATTCTTGCCTTTGTAACAAAGGCATATTTTGTTGACACACTCATTTAATTATGAAATTGAGGTGGTTGCTCTGACCTGCTGCATCCTGGGAGATTACAAGACAGCATTTGGGGGTCTAGTTACATTAAATAGCATTGGTGAAGGACAGCTCAGATTGGGTTAAGGTACAAAATAACTGCTGTCTACTGGTTCAGATTAGGCTTGTAGACCACCTACCACCTTACAGGAGGTAGAAAAAAGAGGGACAAAGGTACAAGACATGCTGAGTTACACAGTTCTGGACAGGGTCAAATGCTCCCATGTCTGCATTAAGTACCTATTGGATCATGCTTACAAAAAGGAGTGTTTGCTGAAGTCTAATTAATGCATCAGCTGATCAAAAGGGTAATCAAAAAGAAAAGAAGGCGGGAAAGAGAGGGAAAAGATGCACTAAGCAAAAAACAAACAAGAAAACATTTAAACTAGAAGTCATCAAATTAACATGACTAATGCCAAGCTGAAGTGATGGCAACCTAGGGGGCAGGAAGGATTTCAAAGACAGGGATATTGGCAGTTGATCATCCTGGAGATAAAAAAGAGAGTCATTAATATTCAAGAATTTTCTTTTGAAGCTCTGGATCATTCACATCCCCTACACCGTTTTTTCCACATAAAACTGACTGAAACCACCAGAGGATTGAATTACATAGCAGGTTATATGGATGATGAAGTGGGAAAAGGAATGGTAAGGATAACAAGAGTTTCTTAAAATTTAAGTTCTTGTACCTGAATAAAAGACAAACATACTGCTTAAATTAGCAGAACAAACAAAGCAAAGAATGGAGAGAAACCTCAAGTAGGAATGACTCAGCCTGTAAACCTGAGGGCTCAGCAGGAAAAACGCACAACGGAGAGAGAAACCAACTTAAATTTAAGAAAGAGGGGTTTTAACTGGATTACTGGAAAAAAAAACTGACTCAAAGGGTTATTGGGCTAAAGACAGGCTGATGAGAGAAACAGCTAAAGATAGAATTATCAAAGAATTTAACACTGTAAGCAAAGAGCATAACGAGGCTTGTAACATTTCTATATGGGATGAATTCGCCCTGATAAAGCCTGTGGCCCAGACTAGACAGAGCTGTGATTCTTTACAGACAACTTTCTCTTATAAAACATGGAGTGGAATTCCTTTCACTCACTTCCAGTGAATTAAAGCACATCAAACAATCTCTTTAATACGTAAATGCTGCAGTGTGTTTGTCCTCAGTGTGTTTGTGGCGGGCCCAGGTTTGCAAGGTCGCTGCAGGTTACAGCATTGTCACCTGGCACATGCCCATCACTGAAGGGCTGAAGCACTATTTCTGTAGCCAGCAGCAGGCTTGGGCAAAAGAGCTTCCAGGTCCAAGTGCCAAAGAACAATGCCAGCTTCTGCTGCCATATGGCATGGAGACAAACAGCAGGGTCAGCATTTCACAGTGTGTTGCCTGATTTTCTTCCTCAGATTGATGGGCATTAGCCAAGGAGCTGTTCATATAGCCTTGCAAGGCAGTAAAAGTTGTGTAGTAAGCCTGTGTGGAGTTTTTATAAAAATTAAGATAATCTAAATTTGTCAATATTCAAGGGTTCTGTTTTCTGGGTTGCCCCTCCCTGATCTTTTTCTTTTCTTTGTTAGGGCTGAGTGGTAGCTTCTTAGGAAAGTAAGATGGAAAATCAATGTTTCTTTTGAGAAGAAACTTAAAACTATGAAGAAAGGGAATGTTTCTATAATATTCACAGGACTCAAATATTGAAGATGTCTTTCAACAAGAACTGTATTCATAGTCAAAAAAATTCAGAGCAGTACATTCTACAGTGGGAAAGGCCATAATTAATTCAACCTAGGACAGGAAGTCTAGTAGCAGCTATTTTCACCTCTAATTTCAGCGCATAAAGACAGAAAAAAGGAAAGCAAAAGGGTACTTCTCTCTTGCACAAAAAGAGGAAGGATAATAGAAGCCCTCTACACATGGGGATGAAGCAGAAGTTGGAGGAAGACAGGGAGAAGATGAGGGAGTTGTCACTTCCTCTCAGGGTTTTATTCAGTTATGCTGCAGGAGAGTGAGATCAAGTCCTCCAGCTGCAAGTGGGAAAAGGTGACACCAAAGCTGCCAAAGCTGCTCCTGAAGGTCCATTGAGCTGCTTGCTGCTCAAAGCAGCATCAAGCCAGCTCTCCACTCACCCCTTCAGCCACCACAGCCCAGCAGCCAGGTACAATCACCACGCTTCCCTTTTGGACAGGAACAGAGCAGGCTCCCATTTTCCTCTCTGGCACAAGGACCAACAGCTAATTTAAGCTTCTCTCAGCTACTGAGCTGCTGATTTTCTCAAAATTCCTGTCCTTAACTACTTTTGAGAATTCTGCCTCTTCTCTCCAGATTGGTTGAAATCAGCCAACATACTCAGAAATTGTGAAGGGAGGAGTGGGCGAGGATGACAGTAGGACATGCATAGAGGAAAAAAAGGTAAGAGTTAAACTAAGAGTATTCTGGCACTCAAAGTAATGATTTATTTTCCATACATACAGGCAAGTCGTGGTATACTGACAGCTCTGGGGCACAGGAGCCTCAGTGGAGTGTAATTTAAGATACATGAAAGACAGCACACATGAGACCGAATGAAAGTCCTATGGGAGATTTTTCTTCCACTTTTGGACTTCAAGTAAGTAAGTAAGTAGCAAAGAGTTTAATGCTTGATTTCTAGTTATCCTGTTCAATTTTCTGACGAGCCTTAATTACCTCCTTCACACTCATTGGAGGGGTGAGCACACAGCCCTGATGTCCCAGGGAAACAGCTGCGTGAGAGAGCTTGTTGCCTTTTGTGGGCTCACATTGAAATGTATGGCCATTTTACTTCAAATTCCCATGGTTTTGTATCAGTTCACTCCCTCTTTTGCCTTTTTCCTGTTACAGTTTCTGGAGAAGTACTTTGAACTTATCCTCTTAACACGGTAGCCATATGTCTCTTGTGCTTTGCTGCAGCTGAAAGCATTTGGGCTGACCAGGCCTTGAAAGCTTTGCCTTTGACTGATCCCCATTTCAGAAAAGGGAGGGCAAAGAAACACTCTCCTATTCCTCTCCCTGAACTGGGTAACAGCACCTAGTCACTGGGGTGGCAAAGAGGAGACAGGGCACCAGGGCTTAAAAATGAAAAAACTTTTCCTAAGGGTTAAAGGCTCCCTGGTGCAATGTTGAGCTAGGCCCATCAGAACTTACTCTTTTCAGGAAGAAGACACCAGAAGAAGCCCTTGAACTGCCCATGCATGGGCCAGACATTTTATTTAAATCTCAGGGTGATTAAGCCAGAAATAAGAAGTATTTATTAACTGTTGGAGTCCAGGGAAGCCTGGAAGCTTCTCCTCCTCCTGTGGTGGTTTCTTTATAACCTCAGACCTCCTCAAAAATGGCCTAGCCAGCGACCTAGCCTTTTGGAGAAGCTCCCTTCACTTTTGCCAGAGCCTGAATGCACCAGAGAGGTGAAAAGATTTTTGTTTAGTGTACCACAGAGAATGTAGTTGTAGTTTTAGGATCTTGCTCTATGTGTTATATAGAGACAAAGATGGAGATTTTTTGGGTGTCGGTCTCTTCTTCTTTCTTCTTCTTTCTTCTTCTTTCTTCTTCTCTTTTCTTCCTTTCCTCTCTGACACCAGTTCCTGTGGTGTGTTGGCTGGTGGAAAAAAGTTAGTATAGAAAAGACATATCAATAAGATGAGGATTTACTGGTGTTGGAAACAAAACAAAGTAAGTAGAGTTTTCTTAATTGTCAATATTAGATATAAAAGGTAGCTGTTGTGAGTAGCCATTGCTCTTTCCGCACTTGTGTTCCTGGAGGTCACAGCGCTGGCTGTGCCTCCAAGTTTTTGATAAGAGAAAAATAAACAACCTTGAAAAAAGCAGAAAGAAGCCTCATTTCATCTTTTCAGGACATGGGACACTGAAGACAGAAGAAAACTAAGCCGGGGACTGTCAGGAAAACAAACAAACACCAACAATTAATCTATCTCCTCCTGCCAGTTGCATCCTTGCAGGCAGATCCTTTCTCTCAGCCTCCCCTTCATCCAACTCCACAGACTTTAGTTGTAGTAAACCACAGAGCCCATTCGTACCTCCAGAGGCCCTTTCAACACCATCCTTGAGCTTGGGCCATGTCTGTTCCTTGCTGTTTCCAGCAGTTTCCTTGTTCCTATAGGTTTTACATCTCAGCAAAACAGCTTCCTGGAGGAACTGGCTGCCACCCACAGATCACTGTCTCACTAATGAGCACCTAACACAAGGTAAAAACTTAACACATAAACCAGATCTGGTCCATTTCACAAACTTTGGCTTTTCAAACTGACAGTTCATTTTCCCATTTTTTTCTTTGATGAGCTGTAGTACCTCTGCTCTTTTTCAAGGACATAAAATTGTCCTACTAATGTGATGCTGGTGTCAGAGAGAGGTCATATGCTGCTCCTGTGACTTGGGCAAGTTGAATAGGTTCTGTACACCAGTAGTTGCACGTTTACCAGAGGTTGTTAGAGCTTTACTTCTAAAGCTCTTCACTCACTCGATGTGTTTCACAGCTTCCACTGCAGTGAAGTCCCCCCTGAGCTGAGTATAACTCTGTAGTGCAGCGCAACATCAAGACAAGAGGTTAAAGCACAAGCAGACATTTATCACCTCTTCATTTGGCCTAAGAGAAAAATCCACAGGTCTTGGAATCAGGAAGAAAACAGGAAGTCTAGTCCTTGGAAGTGGGGAGCTGGGACAGCCAGCTCCTGCCCCTACACTGACCACTCCTGCCCTGTAGTGATGCACTTTGCCATCCCTGCATCATTTGCACCATCGTGCAGCATGAAATAATGCTCTGCAGCCAGAGCAGCTGGCTGGCCCTCGCTGCAGCCTGACGTGCCAAGCCTTTTAGACCACGAGTCACTGAAATCCTGCAGTCAGGAAACTTTTTCTTTGTTCATGGCATGTCAGTTTTGCTCTCCTTTTCAGCTCCTCACTCTTACTGGGTATGTTCTATTGATTTGTGAATTGCTGGTCTCTAGGAATTCCAGTGCTATGTGGTTATTTGTGGTTTGGCTTTCTCAATCTATTTCATATATTTACATATATATATATATATACACATTAGTCTCCATCTCACTCAAGCTCCAATGCTTGACTCAGTTCCCCTCTCAGGTTCTTATTAAGTGAGGGAAGGACAGTGTTTTTCACTGATGCATAAAAAATTGTGGAATTTTGGGGGAAAAAAAAAATCTGGGTTTTCTCCTCCTTCAGTCAATGGAAGGGATCCCTACTGCAGGAATGTGATGGGACATCTCTAGTGCCACTTCAACCCATGATTTCAGTAAAGAATCAAATTGCTGTGCCATAGCAGCAGGATTGTGGTCTACACTTGCTGTCCTTGTGATGTGGTTCTCAGTGCAGGGGGAGCAGCTTGTCAGG
>VZTN01025416.1:16491-34973 GCA_013400515.1 Erpornis zantholeuca | reverse complement strand
GGCGGAGCCGCTCTCGCTCGTTCGCTGCTCGCTCGCTCGCTCAGGCGGCCGCGCCTCCCCGCCCCGCGTTCTGACTCACGCCCGGAGCCACCCGGGCTGGCCCTGGGGCTGGAGAGTGCCTAGGCTCGGCCGCACACCCCGGCCCGCTCACCTGCCCGTCACGGTCCTCCGCCAGATCGGGGCTCGGGCTCCTCCTGCCGCCCGCCGACGGGCTGAGGCGAGGCCACGGAGCTTCCCCTGCCATGAGGTTTGGGCGGTGTGGGGTCACCTGGAGAAAGGGCCCCGAAGGTGCTCTTCGCCCTGGTCAGTGTGGGGTCGCTTCCAGACAGCAGCGGGGCCACAGAAATCCTTGCCGCCGGCGTCGTGGGGTTACCTGGGGAGAAGGGTACCCCGACCTACTAGAGAGCAGAGCATGGCCAGCAGGTCCCGAGAAGTGATTCTCCTCCTCTACTCGGCACTGGTGAGGCCACATCTGCAGTGCTGTGTCCAGTTCTGGGCTCCTCAGTACAAGAAAGACAAGGAGCTACTGGAGAGGGTCCAGTGGAGGGCCGCAAAGATTATTAGTCTGGAGAGCCTCTCTTAAGAGAGGCTGCGGGAGCTGGGTTTGTTTAGTCTAAAGAAGAGAAGACTGAGAGGGGATCTCATTAATGCATATAGGTACCTCAAAGGCAGGTGGTAAGAGAGTGGTTCCAGACTCTTTTCCGTGGTGCTTAGTGACAGGATGAGGAGCAACGGGCATAAACTAAAACACAAAAAGTTTCACCTCTCCATGAGGAAGAACTTCACAACTGAGAGTGGCAGAGCACTGGAACAGGCTGCCCAGAGAGAATGTCTCTCCCTCCCTGGGGACATTCAAAACCCATCTGGGTGTATTCCTGTGTCACCTGCTCTAGGTGACCCTGCCTTGGCAGGGCATTTGGACCAGATGGTCTCCAGAGGTCCCTTCCAACCCTAATGATTCTGTGACAGGTGGCTGTGCCACCACCACCATGGACAGCCCATGAACATCCTCCTCATGTGAACTGCCAAGTTTCTGCAGCTGGGTTCCCATGGCTTAAACACACAGGCTATTCCCCCACTGCACCACTGTGCCTTCCAACTTCTTTAAAAACAGGCAATTTAATCGTAGGTAGATTCAAAGGTGCACACTGGTTTCTGGTTTTTTTTGCTGTACCTTTTGGTCACCACTGATGGGTTTCATTTCAACCATTTTGATAGAATTTTTCCACTGTAGATTGGAAGATTAAGAGTTGGATGAAACAAATGCTCTATTCTGTTGATATCCAGGGCACTTTATAGACGAAAGGACTATTACTGGTATTAGTGCTACCTGAGAGTATTACCAAAGTTTTCCACAGTGTTTTAAATCTCCATAATAATTGATGAGGTTGCTTATACACAGAAAAGCAAAATAAATTATTTCTGGCTTGCAAAAAAGGATGCAATTTTATTAGCACTGTTTTTAACTGAGTGTTTGATAGTATGTCTTGTAAGCTGCTTTTTAACAATTTTTGGTTTTATTTGGTAAATTGTACAAGGATTAAATCTCCATAGGCATTCACTCTCTTTGCCACGGTGAATGAAAATGTGTAATCTTCTTTTAAAATGAATACATCCCTTTCCTTACAATCCTGTAGAACAAGCTCTGTCCTATTTCACACCTGTTCTATCTTTAGATGAGTCACTGGGGCATACTGGATACTGATTATCTAACATTTTCTTTTGTTCGGATATATAACCTCAAAATCTGAGTAAATCATGTAAATTCACCATGACTAAGTTATATGAACCATGCTATACTCTTCCAGTGTAATTTAAGAAGAGATTCAGGGGAAATATTTGACATCACAAATCTCTGGCAATGCTGGATGTGATAGCAGTAGACCCAGAACAGAAAAATTAGGTATACTTGAAGATGCCATTTTATTGTCTTTATTACTGCAAGTTATTTCCAGGAAGTTTTCTCTCATCTCCTCTGCACTGTTCAACACAATCAAGGCCCAGTTTTGCTCCTGCTAAGGAGTTTTGCTCCTAATCTAAGAATCTTTCACAACTAAAATGTGATACACTTCAGTTTACTGAATGAATCAAGGGGTTTGACTCCTTTTTTCAACCTTTTAGGAAAAGGCACTAATGCTCACAAGCCATAGATTACTGTGGTGTCAGAGCATCAAAGCTACCTTAGGCATTATTATGGTTATCATCATAAGGAGAACTTAATGAGATACATCTGACAACAAGGACCAGAATTACTGCTCTTAAAAGTATATTTACAGTGTTAATTATCATCAGTTATTTATTGCCCCATATATAATTGTCTCAAATATGTAGCAATATTTTTTTTTATTTCTATGTGTGTATTTGTTTAATGGGAGGAAGTCTTATTTATTTAATAAAGCAATGACAATTGCAAGCAGTCATACTGAACATAAGTTCATATAAATTAATTTTGGATCTTCCTATGTGCTTGTGATCTTCAGTGGTGGTTGGTTCTTTCTCTGTAGGCAGGAACATGTGGTATTTAAATAGCACAGATAACAAGGATCAGTGTGTTACAAATTATAATTGTTCAGGAATTGCAGGGTTTTTTGTGCTATGTCTTACCTGCAGAACATCCGACTTTGCTCCTCAGGTGCAGTTGGTTCCAGCACCATCACTAGGAGCCATCAGGAAAGGTCTCTTCTCTGTGAGTAGAAAGAAACCCTTGGCTCATACAGTAACACATGCATGGTAGGAGGAAAATAATGTAATTAAAACAAAAAAAATGGCTTCATGCCAACATGCAATGCAAAATCCCATTTAATGAATAAGTAACCAGGTACTTCTAGCCTTGTTGGCCTCAGTAAATCCAGAGGTACTCCTTGAGGGCCTGATCCAAAGTTCAAGTTGATGGTAATATTCCTTGCCACTGGTCACAGATGGGGCAGACAGAGAATCCTTGTAAGTTTAAGACAGATGCTGACTCTTGCAGATGAATGGCTGTTCCAAACCAGCACACCTAATTATGGAAGAAAATTTTCATGACAGGCTTGTTTTATTAGATGAGACGTGTTAAGGAGCAAGTAATATAACACCTGCCAAAACGTTCTAGCAGATTTTGTGCTGGAGCTCTCATTGTTTAAGTACCCTTGCAGGCACTGGGGAGGCAAAAAACTGAAGAATAGATAATTCACATTCTCACACTCTGTCTCAAGGAAAAAACTACAAACACTATACCACTGCTTCAAGCTAGGATGGAAGGATACAAATGCAAGACTCCTTAACAAGATCCTTTGCACATGATAAAAGACACCTGCATTGTTATCTGCACAATGTATCTCAAAAAGGTCCATAGCAATCAACAAGACATTTCCATAAAGTAAAAGTGTAGTATTTACATAAAGTAATATATAAACCCTTTCAAACTTGCACGTTAGACAAAAGATATCCAATGTTAACCTAGACATACTTGCAACAAGTTATTCTGTAGTTTGATTGGTGACATCTTTCAATGAAAACTATTCTAGGTATAAGGACCTCAGGCTCAAAAACACTGTTGCATGTGGAACTCACCCATGTTGTTGTATTTATTATCTAACATATTATCATCTATTTTTCCTCATTTGCTTGAAGAAGCAGGTCTGATCAGATAGTGTCAGCTCTCAATATCCATATATTAACCAACTTTGCATTTCTCCCAGGCTACCTTGGAGTGCGGGAAGAGCTTCCCATAAATATCTGTGCAGCCATCTCTCTATCCTCCTTTGGATTCCTCTGTGAAACTCTCTTTTCCTGTAAAGCCTATCAAAAAATGGATCAGGGTTAGACTGCTGGTGCACCAAGGCAACTCCTTATTGTCTTGAGTAATACTGACTCATTGTCTTCTTGGCCACCCCCAGGATTCTGTCTGCTTGCATATGTTGTCCTTGATCGTTCAAATATTCACTCTTTACTTTCTGGACCATCTTTTTGTTCTTTACAGGTTGTTTAACCAAATTTGGCCCATAACTAAATATACAGATTAAGATACATATACAAACATAAGCACACACATACCTGTAATATGTATGGATATATATGAAAACCCAGTGGCTGAAGTCTGGGGTTTGTGGTCAATTTGCATTCAAAAAACATAGTAAAGTATTTCTGCTAAAAAGAGGTGTTCATCATAAAATGTTTCTTTTCTTTCCCTTTCCCTTTCCCTTTCCCTTTCCCTTTCCCCTTCCCTTTCCCTTTCCTTTTCCCTTTCCCTTTCCCTTTCCCTTCTTCCCTCCCCTACTCCTGTTCTTTTTTCCCTCTCCAATAAAAATACTGGAGAGGGATGGGTTTTTGTTTTGTTTTATATTTATATTCCTTGTGGTTGCAAAAGTTTTTGGCTGTGCATCACTCAGTTTTATTTAATTTTTCCCAGGTAAGAGGTTGAGCTGATGACTACTGGTGAAGCTTAGCATCAAAGTCCAGCTACCACTGCTCTCAGTGAAGGCCTTGCAGAAGGTTTTTAAACACACAATATACCAACCATGAATAAATTAACACCAAAATTTGCTGACAAAGAGCCTGGTTAATATAAAGTTTGCCTTGTGTCATTCCAGGTCAGCAGCAAATGCCACGGCAAGTTCAAGTGACGCTCAAACCTCTTAAAACTAGGGAATAACCACCCAAGGTGCATTAAGGCTGCACCTGGAGCTTGCAGTGGCTCTTGGCATTAATTTGCAAGCAAATCTCTTGCACTGATGGCATGGAGATGGCAGCTGTGTGGGCAAAATGAAGAGAGCCATGCAAGTCAGGAGACAAGTGCTGAATTCATTTTTCAGTTAAGACCATGACCAGTGATGATATCCACTGATGGCCAACTCCTTTGGCCAAAGTGAGAATTGGCTGTCATCTCAATAGCAGTCAAGTGAAAGTCTCTATCTGTATCTGACCCTATAGGTGCTGAAGAGTGTGAAAGAGCACAAAGAACTGTTGTACCAGAGGCTGTTTCAAGGAGGTGGATCTCAGTGTTTGAGAGCAGCGTATGTATAGGATTCCTCCTTCAGTAGCCCTCACCCGGACACAGGTTTTCCTTTAAAAGCACTTAAAGGAAGTGCTGCAGCTCTGAGATGTTCTGCTTCAGGAGTCATGGTGTCATGCATATGTATGTCACAGGAAGGCTGAATCACTGATCAAACAACGCAGAGTTCAGGTTGTGCTGCTGTACTTTAGCTCTGGATTTCCTGGTTCTCAGAGGTGTCTATCTCACTGTCATATGGGAAAGGAACAAGACTGGACAACCAGAAACTGAATCTTCTCCTCACTGAATTGCCTTGGGGGGGGCGGAATTTATTAATTGTTTGTTTGTTTTGGTTTTGTTATTTTGGTTTTGTGTACTTTGATAAGAGGGGGAAAAAAGTGAATTTTGGCTATTTCAAGAAATTCCAGCAACCACCTATATGTGCAGCTGGGATACTATTGTAGTAGATACATTTATCCCGCAATCCTTCATCTTAGATCTCCAAATCATTTTGAAAGGAAACAAATTATTCTCATCTTTCAGGTAAAGAAACAGAGAACAAAAGAAGCAAAGTGATATGCCTGATACTGCTTGAGGCCTGAGATGGCAATTAGTGCATAAAATAAAATACACCAAAAAAAAGTCTTTGCTATTTTTTGCTATCTGATGCCATTACATTTATGACAGTAGCAATCTAATGCATGGTTCCTGAAGTGCCAGCTGTCAGTTGTAGGCCAGGCCAGACCCTCCCTTTTAGATCGGCCCTTGAGCCAGCCAGGCTCTCCAGCCTTTCCTCAGCCCACGCAGTCTCCCTTCCCCACCCAACTAGTCCCTGCCTGGAAATACCTAACCTGATATTCAGATTAATATATTTGCATTTATTCACTCCTTTACTTCCTGGTCTACTGAGTTCAAATTTGCATCTCTTTAGATCTACTTAGATATTGGCACATATAAGCTGATGGCTCACATTCTTCTGAATCAGAGATGAGTTACCAAGATCCCAGAATGTACCTCAAAGGGACAAATGGGATTAAATTATCACTACTCCCAAACCTCATTATCCATGAGTTTCACATCCCTCCAACTGGTCCCTTCCTAAGATCTTTATCTTCTTAATTCTCCCCACTCTCCTCTATCCCAAACTCCTCTCAGCAAGCTGCTTTCTACAGCACATTTAATTCTGTTCTCGTTGACAGTTTCTGAACCTCCTCGCTTCTTTTCTTATACTCACATTGCATTTTTCCAAAATAAAATAGAAACAAAACCTAAATCTTGGCAGAAGTGGAGTCTGGCACCTTGTCTGCAGAACTTTGTCGTATTTTGACTGGACTTAGGTCAGACTCCGGAGTAGCACTCCTTCATAACCCACATGAATCTGAGCTGGATGAAAGTCTTCTTGGCACCCTATTCAGCCAACAACGGTGTAATCCATTTTTTAGTCAGGGAGAACTGGGTACATGCCTATGCAGGCAGCCAAGCTCTTCTTTTGCTGATCTGAAGGGTGGTAGGTGCCAGCGGGAAGTGTGTCAGGAGAATGATTGTTTTGGGACACGGCTTGTTATCCTGGTCTGTGCAATTGCTAGGACCTGTCAATCCTTAAAAATGTGAGGGGTGGAGAAGTCAAGAGGTTACTTCCTAAGAACTCTTTGTTTAGATAACCCTGGCTCTTGCAGGAAGCACACTGAATTTCAGGGTCAGTTGCACACATATATTTTAGACCTCTGGAGGAGGCAGCCTTCAGATGTGTGTGTTTGTACCGTCTTAGAGGGCAGATGTGAACTCATTCTGCTTGTGCTCCAACTCAATCAGCACCTGTGTAATTACACTTCATGTAGGCTGAGCCCAGACAGAGGTATGGACAGACAGTGGCACAACATTTGGAAACTAGTCAAATACATGCAAAATATAGCAGATGTTCATTAACTGAAGAAATAATTAAAACTGAAATTGTTTTTCCTCTCAAAGTGGAGGCTGACAATATTTGAAAAGACTCAATGCTTATCTTATTTACAGTGTTAGAAAAGGATTACAAACTATGAGGAAAGAATTATATAACAGAGGAAACAACCACCAAAAAGCTACCCAGAATAAAGAGAAGAATGGTTCTTGACATGTGCTGGTTTCTACTCAGAACTTTTCAGCTATTGAACTGGGAGGGAATCCAAAGAATTAAGTGTTTAATCTGAAATAAATGTACACAAAACTAGAGATGATACAAATTAACACAAAAATCCATGTATAATTTCTGAGGAAGATGGTGATCAAGTATAAGAAATCTGATGATGACCAGGGACAGATGGTTTGTAATAGAAGGTACCACAAGTTTACATAGCTGTCTGGTCCAAAAATAGTTTTTCTGGTTAATTAAATTAGCTAAGATGTGAAAGAGCAATTTCAAGTCTTAAAGCAGCTCCTGGGTAGGCTGATTATCTCAATAATTTCCAAATCAGCTTTGCTCACTTGATATAAAAAATATTATTTCCTTTTCTTTTACCATCATATAGGGCTTGAACCCCTCGGTGCCTGGTTGAGGTACAAATGTAAGATGTAATATATTTTAACTGTGGGAACAGTTAAAGGGTGTCAGGTATATTAAGAACCTTTATATTATGCATTTCAAATTCTTCTTGGATTCAAGCACTGGCAACATTCCATGTTCCAAGGTTTCTGTTTAAAATGAGATTTAATGTACATACACTGTAGCATTGCCAGTAATATCTTGAACTGGGTGTGTTTTATTGGGTGATTCATAAAGTAAGACAGACAAAGTGTGCACAGTGGTATTGGAATTTGGGTGGGATCGAAGTACTGATTTAGTGTAAGATGTTGGTCAAGCACAGCATACAGGAAATCTTTTTTCCGAAGGATGATGGATTTAGCCCATGGGAACCTCAGTATATTTCCAACTGTCATTTATTCCAATGAACCCCCCTTTGCAAATATCAAAGTAAAACTAAAAAGCTGCATCACTCACCCCCAGACATTCCATTGGCAATGAGAGTACAGTCAGACTTTTTGGAAGTAAAAGGCAGGAAAACTATTAAAATTAATAAAAATAACATTGATTTAAAGGGACAATGTCTGTAGTTCCAACACAGAAGAAAATTCTATCTGTTTTTTAACAGAGTGGCTGCAACATTTTTATTTAAATACAATTCTGCTTTTAATTGAGCATCCATAAGCCTACTGAGCTGGGTATGCTGTGATTGTACATTTGTATGCATGTACCTCACCCTCTGTACACTCTTCCTGTTCACGTCTCATTCCAGGCAGTATTTTGAAAACCACAGTGCTGGTTTTGTTTCTGAGATTAAGAAGCTACTCGTACTGAGAACAAGGAGCTCTAACACTGGGAAACTGAGCTCTACTTAGAGGGCTTCATACTGGTAGGAGGGATAATGCTGTCCTGAGTTGCATTATTAAAAAGCAAGTTGTTACATTTATGAAACACCTGTTTAAATAAATTATGTTTGATTCTTCTTTGACTCCTGATCAAGAATTACGTCTCTCTTTTTTATCATATACTGCTGGCTAAACAGTACGAACAGAGTAGTCTGCCTTTCTCCCTGCCTTCCCCACTCAGATGCACTTGAAGGACATAACCACCTTGTTAGTCTGACCATGCTTAATCCTAACTGCTCCCCTGACAAAATTCATGCATTAGTGAGGTAGGACAGCTTCCTGAAATGAAAGAGAAACTAGAGGAAGGAAGGCTGTGGATACCCTGTTTTGCAAGGAAGAGTTTTATGGAGGACAAGGGGCTTGCAAGACTCAAGTTTGTACAAAACAGAACAGGACAAGGTGAATTCTTCTGGTAACTAAAAGGACTCTAGGTCTGCCCCTAGCGCTGGAAAGGGCTCAGTACAGGAATCAGTGCAGATAAAATGTTTGCAGAGGCCTTTCCACCTCTCACTTTGAAAAGTAGTCTGCTGTTTTGCAAGACCTGTGTATAGAGAACTAATATTCCAAGGATGTTATTTAGTTCTCAATATTTCCTACCAACTGTGATTTTTAAAGGTATGAATGCTATTAACCTATAGGTTAATGGAGTAGCTTTAAATAATATATTACATCCTTTCCCTCTAATGTATTTTAAGATTTATATTAGATTAAATACACAGGGAAGATTTCAGTTTGTAATTTGCCTCAGTGAGAAACAGACAAAATAGGAGGCTGTGCTTACTGTGGTATCCTTCAGCTACCCATGAAAAGTTAAGCTGTAAAGTTCTCAGAACGGTCATGGAACGAAACTTCAGGATATTAAAAACTTGACAAGGAAAAATACTTTCTCCTGGAAAGCTATAGCTTATATGCCTTAATTATCTCATGATACCTTTTGATAAGCAAGCACAAAAGCATGCAGTGTACAGCATGCCAGTGCAAGTTAGATGAGAGGCAGTGAAAATTTGGCTTATCTTGAAAAAAGAAGCTGTAGAGTGATTTTGTTTCTTTGATCTGCAGACAGATCCTTTATGAAGATAAGAGCTGTGAGAAGCATGTCTTGCTTTAAGGTAGGATTTAAGTAATCTTATCCTCAAAAATCGCTGCATCCTTTTTTCTTCCACATTTTGCTCCTGATATGCCACTAACACAACATATGTACATTGAGCCTGATTATTTGCCTATCATACTTCTTCCCTTGGACTAGATAAACCAATCAACCAGCTCTCAGTGTGAGCTTATTTTTTTGGTGACAAGTCCAAGAATAGGTGTGCCATAGGTGTCCTCCTCAAATACATGTTTATATCCTCACTCCTGTCCTGGAATAAGTATGACATTATGATCTTTCTATGGCTGTAAGATAACACACCCAGGCAGCTCTGCATCTGGATAGAAGTCTTTGAACTCCCACAGTATTGTTAACCTTCTCCTACTGCAGGATGAAGCCAGACAGTTGTTCAGTTTTTTCCCCATCTTCTGTGCAACTCATTTGGGACCCAGCTTCCCAGATCCCTTCTTATTTCCAGTGGTCTGATTTACTTACTTTTCAGGCTGCTGTCTGTTCTGCAGTCACAAGCAATTTCTATGACCCAAGTCACCCAGATGCCCAAGTGCTCTGTGTAGGAGCCAAAGGGGATATTCCACCAAGATGCTGTTCATCTGAGCTTTTCTGGAAGAGGAATTACAGCCAAGTAATGCCCACAAGTTCAGTCAACAATAGTAGCTCACACAAAGTTCAAAGTACTCACAGACCACGCTCTTCCCTTGCTAATGACTGCATGAACACCTGGACCAGGGGGTCAGGGACCACATTGCCATTCCAGCCACCTGTCTTACTGGAAGTAATTACTTGGCACAACTATCTCACTTCAACCAAAGCTTGAAGAGTTTAATGAGAATTTTTTTTATATGTTCTAACAGCAAAATGAGACTTCTGAATCTTTCTGGGTTTTGGTGATATGATATTTTGTCTCTGCCAGAGCAACAGATTTATTTTCTAATCCATTTTACCACTCTCCTGATATCATAAGATTATGACCATGGTAGCTTCTCTTTAAGGTTGTTCTGCAGATAGATATTCACTTTGCTGATTCCTTTGCTGAAGATAACTAGTCCTAGTTCTCTTTAAGCTATACCTTCACAACTTACTCTACTGTAATATTGCTTTTTTATTCTCATCTATCCTTAAAAATTTTCTAACTGTGAAGGTGAGAGTTATGATTCCATGATCTATGCATGATGAAGGTATGTCTGCAGACCCTTAGAGTGCAGACCTATCAAGAAAAGTATAGAACTTCTCTTGGCATTTAATTGCCCTAAAAACAAAATTTAAAGCCTCCTAGTCTACTGCAGGATCTTTGGACCTAATGTACCCATCATCTTTAAAGAAACGACGAGAAGTGATTGAGGAGGAGGGTAAAATAGCTGGACTGATGAAACAGGCTGCATTGTGCATATTTCCAGTTTCTGTTCCTCAAGATAGTTTCTTGGCTATTAGCTATGTCAGGGTAATCAGCACCTCTTGGTGCAGTTAAGGTCCTGACAAGTAATTGCTTATTTGAAGAGATTACTGTATCATTAGTCTTCATTAGAAAATTAGAGCTGTTCAAGTACTGCATTCTTTTCCTCCTTCTAAAATATTTTATTAATATATATTTAAAAACCTACAAAAAAAAGCACACTAGCTTTTTATTTATTTTTAGGTTTGAACAAACTCAGACTATCTGTATTGGAGCCAAATTCTGAGGTCCATAAACAGGCAGTACTGCTGCTGTACAAGGAAATAGGAATAAATATTAAGCAAAGAGTTGTCCCAAAATGAAAAACGCAGTCATTATTAACAGCAATAATTATAAATTGTGTGGTCAAAACTTTGCAAAACTCCAGGTTTCTTTAAGGGTTAATTTATTCTCATTAAAGACATAAACCCAAAAGAGGAATTTGGAGTTTACATCCAACATCCTCTGCATTTCAGGGCTGTTTAGACTGGTGGTGGGAAGAGAGGAGGTCACAATCCCAAACTCAAACTCATTTCAACACACAAAAATGTCATTCATAGCAGAAATAAAACAAAAGGGGGTAAAAAAAAAAAGGGAAAAAAGGAACTCCTGTTTATCCTGTCGTGGCCTCATGCAGAGGGGACACAGCATCCTTCTCACAGACGTCCATGTCTAGGAATCGTCCCCAGCGGGCATTAGGTGCGAACAGATCGTGCTGTGCTGGCTCCTCAAGAGACGGAGCATGCTCAGGAGGCTCAATGCGCTAGCCGGCGTCGCCTGGAAGCAAAGAAGCACGAGGGGCCCCTGGTGTGGGTTCCAATAAGCTTCTTTCTCGGAAAGGTCCAGGAACCAAAGCCAACGACCTGGCGTTTGCAGGGTTTTTTATAAGGGGGCGGTACCAAGGGAAGAACCAATTGGGTACAAGTGAAGGGGCGAGTACAATGTAACAACAACCAATAGGAAGAGCAGGGAGGAGGGAGTTAAAACTGGGAGCCAATCAGAGCTCGAAGACCAGAGAACTTTCTAGACCAGGGGAGGCAGTTAGGTGGTTAGGACTAGGGCGCCACCCACTGGATGGAAAGTGGCATCTGGGCACTTAAGTGCCACGGCCCTGAGGTGGGCTGGGCCACGGCAACAAACTCTATGTTTTATGGTGTAGATTCTTTGGATTGATGAGAATTTCTTGATCAGATTTTTCTCCACCTGAAATTCCTTTCTCATACTTCCTGTTTTCTGTTGGGAGTGCAAAGATCCCTCTCACTGTTAAATCTAAGCAAAGGAATCAACTTTAGTACAACTAAAGACTAAGATATACGGTAATTCTCCTCGGTCACCACCTGGCTTACAATTGAATTTTAATTTCTCCTTTGCAGGTGCCTCATGATTGTTTATAATGAACACCCAGCTCCACTGATGCAGACAAAAAGATAGGAGTGACACCACAAGCTGGCTACAGACACCCTTCTCACTGCCTAAACTACCATAAGGTCAGGATGGATAGATGCATTTTCATTTGAAAACTTTCATTTGAGCCTTGTTTGGAAGGTCCCTCTTTGGGTCTTCTGTGACCAGAGGAAGCACCCATCAATGTGCATTCACTGCCTGCAGATTTAACGAGAAAAATCAATGTGAAGTTCAAACCTCCTCTGGCTGGCAGCACACGCTGGGTATGTTTTAGACAAACCTGATGCTCACTTGGCAGGACAAATTTCTGAGAGTATAAGAGCCCTGTTATCTCTCCTTGGCAGTATGCACAATAGAAGCCTGCTTGCTTGACAATAAAACATTGGCCTAAATATAAAACCCTTTTCAGAGTTTATAAGACTAAGCTTAATTAAAAGGAGAATTGTGTATGCCCTCCTTTCATTTAGTAGTAAACACAGGCTCCTTCACCTCATACAAAGCAGTATCTGGTGGTAAACCAGATACTGCACCACTCTGTATGAGAATAGTGTACTGTGGAATACACTGCTAGAAGGAAACAGTAAATGCAGTTGTAATTTATGAGAACCTCTCTGGGCTGCTGCTGCAGTGAGCTGGAAGGCAAGAGGGCATCACCGACCTGCTGCAAAGACTCCCTGAATTTTGAAGTAGAGGTCTCTAGTTACCACTCCAACCAGACAACATGTAGTTGGGTGAAGCTGATCTTCACATTCCCTCTTCAAGCAGCAAGTAACAGGTGTCACCTATGGCAGAAGCATGAAAAGAATGGAGCAAACCAATGTCAGCACCGCTGAAAGTAAACTGAGACAGTTCTTGTCATCTCTAGGGACTCACTCATAGCAATCATCACACTGTCTTTACAAACTGTCCTCAATATTGGCAGCCCAAAGTGAGGACATGCAAAACGGAACATATTACAAGAGCTATCACACAGCCAAACTGCAACCTTGAATACCCCCAGTCAGTGACCCTCTGTTTTGAACTGTGCCTTGGCACAGGAAATGACAGCAGCCTTTTGTTTGGATTGGTGTTTACACTGCAAACACCTCCATCTTCAGGTGCACTTTTGTATGGAATGATACATGACAAAGGACTCATGCAGCCTTGTGGGTTCACATTAGTATTTTCATAAGGTTCATGTGGAAAAGGAGTTTGATAATAAGATACAGAGCTTTCATCAAGAACTGATTGTATGGATTTGCCCTGTATAAGGAATTTACAGGATGCAGCAACTGGATTGATTTTGCTGGACTGATTTCATGAAATCACATTGGTGATTTTGATCTCAGCAGAAAGAGCTCTAACTTGATTCTTTTGTGACACATCAGACCTGATGTCCAACCTCAACAGCTGGTGTTGACTGGCTGTCATGGTTTAGCCCCAGCCAGCAGCCAAGCCCCAGGCAGCCACTCACTCACTCACTCACTCACTCACTCACTCACTCACTCACTCCCCCACCAGTGGGACTGGGAAGAGAATCAGAAGGGTAAAAGCTGGAAAACACGTGAGTTCACACAAAGACCATTTAATAAGGAAAGCAAAAGCTGCACACGAAAGCAAAGCAAAAAGGGGAATTATTTCGCTGGTTCCCAGGCAGGCAGGTGTTCAGCCATCTCCAGGAGAGCATGGCCTCCTCACACACAGCAGTGACTTGGGAAGACAAACTCCATTGCTCCAAACGTCCCTTGCTTCCTCCTTATTCCCACACTTTATATGCTGAGTGTGATGTCATATGGTCTGGAACATCCCTTTGGTCAGTTGGGGTCAGCTGCCCTAGATGTGCCTCCTCCCAGTTTCCCACATGCTCCCAGCCTCCTCCCCAGCATGGCAATATGAAGAGTAAAAAAGGCCTTGGCTCTGTGGAAGCCCTGCTCAGCCGTTAACAAAAACATCTCTATATTACCAACCCTGGTAATTTGTGTTCAGCACAAATCCAAAACACAGCCCCATCCTTGCCACTGTGAAGAACATGAACTCTGCCCCAGCCAAACCCAGCCCACTGGCAAATTTACTTAGCAATATGGACAAATAATCCATTGGATCACTGAATCTTGACTTCTGCTTTTTTGGGACATCTCAGAATTTTTTTTTTACCTCTATAAAGCTGTACCTTTAAATTAGTTTGCTTTTCATTTGTTGCTCTGACTGAACTTTTCAAAGCCTTAGAAAGCCCTACTCCTAACTAAATCCATCTGAAGCTAATTTACATCTATTTTTAAATTGAGCCAATATTTCTCTTTAGCTGGTTCTTGTCCCTTCTTGGTGCTTAATTTGCTATGGTATTTGCAGTGTTCTCAAGTTGTACCTCAGCTTCTGTTTTTCTGATGTAAGCAAAAAGCTTTTTTTTTTTTTTGTTCTTTCCCCACCTAACAGCAGAGAAATGTTGTACTATCACCAGCTTGAGGCTATGGGACATCATTTGCAAAGAATGAGAAGTCTTGGATTGCTTTTCACTCCTTTGATAGGAAATTGCCTTGGGGATTACCAGTGAATAAGCAGAGTAAACTTGACCCTCTTGACAAACATACATCTCTGCTGCCAAAAACGTTTCCCAAGCACTTTAGGAACAGTGCATCTGTTACAAGGTCCAACAAGAAGCACACTGGTAAGCTTTACACAAACAACTCCCAGGTTTCACTCAACAGCAATAATGCTGCTTTTCAAAGTTCTTGGCAGTGGAGCTGCAAGTAGGATCTTGCAGAGGTTTACTCCCTTCTAACCTTTTCCCGCAGATTTTTCTCTTCAGGAGGGAGTGATTGGACCATCCAACTGCCACAAACAGGAGATGTTAAAACACGAAGCAGCACCACAATAAAATGAAATAGCAGCCAGCTACATAGTTTCCTGTTATTAATGCTGGAACCAGTGGGTTATGAAGAACCTAAATCACTTTTTGCATGTGCAATGAAGTGGAATAACCCTTCTCAAGCTAAAAAAAATTGCAGTCGCTTAAGACCTGTGTAACTGAAATCCGAATCATGCTCTTATTTCCAGCAGGTCATTCCTGTACTTCTCTGGTTTTCATGTCTCAGGACTCTCATGATGCTTTTCCAGGACAGTCCTCTTCTAGCCTTTAAGTAAGCAAACTTTGATTAAGTAAACATTTACTTTGATTAAGTAAACAAACAAACAAAACCAGCATCTTCCAGAATTTTAGCCATTTTGCAACCACTGGATTTTGCATGGGACCTAGGAGCTGGAAGATGCTCCTCCCACTCAAAGAACAGCTTGCTCAGCAGCAGCTGCTTTCCTTTTAAGAGATTTTGGCAGTTTCTTGGGCAAGCACCAGAAAGATTTCTGTGGTGTCAGTCATTACTGTACTGCAAGTTTGTGTCATCCAAGGGATGCAGAGGCATTTCTCCCCAGGCAGCAGGGAGTTAACTTTCCTCATGTTCCCTGCCTTGGGAATAAGAGCTGGGATGGCAGCCCACAGTAGGAGGGTCTGGATTGAATTCACCAGTGAAGAGGAGGGATAACATTTTTGTGTGAGAAAGATGCTTGCCAAGAAATCGCGAGGGGAAGTAACATGGGAGAAAGGAAGTAACTCATCAGTGTTTGGGACAGGCAACAGCAGTTTCAGGATCTGGGTACACATCAGGGTCTTGGATGGATCTTTCTCTACTTACGTCACTCACAGAGAAAGAAAGCAGAAGGAGGAAGTGTAGATGCCTTCTTAAGCTAATGAACTCTGCCAGAACCTCAAAAGCATCCAGTTTTCTACCAATACAGGCTAACTAAATACCACTACACCACTTCTAGAGAGGAAGAGACAGAGGTTGTAGAAAACTTTTCAACAAAGGACTAGTTTTCTACCAGCATGAGCCACATTGGGGAAGAAACTTGAGCAGGGGCAAAGAAAGGGCAGCAGCAGCCTCAGATGCCATTGTTCCAGACCACTGGAGGACACCATGCCCGGACTTGAAGCTGTAAAGGAAGGCTGCTGAAAACCAAAGCCACTTGGCTTTGTTCTTCCCAAAACCCAAATACAGTTGGGTAAAAACAAGTAAGGTAAATCATTGCTTCAAAACTTACAATTATTAATTGAATGAGATGCTACAAAAGGAAGAAAAAAAAAGAAATAAAACTTCTGGGATGCAAAGACTTGTTTTCCTTTGCTTTTAACCAGCCATTTGAAAACACTGCAACATGACCAATTCTGCAAAAATGTTTTCCTGACCACAGCATGTTGCATGCAGACAAACACAAGGATTATGCCAATTCCTGGAAGAATGAGCATCAGTAGCTTTTTTAATACCGGAGCACATGTCTGCTTGTATTGTTGTTATTCTCTCTTCTTATCTCCCTGATTTTGGAGATATTTTTTTTGTTGTTTTTGTTGTTCATAGCCTCTCTGTTTAAACAAGTAGTATAGGTTACTTTTTTCTCTGGTTGTTCATTTTTGTTTGGTTCTTTAGATTTTTTCCTGTACAAAAAATTGCCCTTAACAACATCTCTTCTGCTGTTTCAGCCTGAACAGCTTCCACTGGGTCATCTTTGTGCTACCATTTTAAACAGTTTTCTTGTTTGTAAGTAGCTTAGTTATTTTTTCAATTCAACAAGAAACTTTAGAGGTCTGGACTGTAACTTCTTTTAGTGAGAGCTCCTGTTTCACCAGTGTGTATTTGAGAAATTTCCCCAGGTAAGATGAAAGGTGGGAATCTGACTTGCTTTCCTGGGAAAATTTCTCAGGCACTGTTTTTTAGTTTGATGGTACTGAGTCAAGACAGCAATTGGACATGTACTTACACAGCTTTGAAGTCATAGTCATGAAATGAGATGTGTTACTGTCTGAAAAATGGACAGGTGTCCCTGCCCATGGCAGAGGGGTTGGAACTAGATGATCTTTCAGGACCATTCCAACCCAAGCCATTCTATGATTCTATGATGTTATTCCAGTGTGTCTTGCTGAAATTAATTCAGATGGCATAACGTTTCAAGTGTACAGTAATGAAAAAATCCCAGACTTCAAAAATTACAAGATCTGGATCAAAAGAAAGGGATCGAAGACTAATAGGATACATGAAAGACAGAAATTTTAAAAAACATCACAAAATCCCCCAAAGAATCTATGGAAAAGTGATCCTGAACCACGACACTGTCTGTGAAAGAACGGAGTGGGATGGTGTAAAATCTTAAAAATTTATATCTCCTGTCAATTTGTAGAACTAATTACTGTCTGAAATTTGTAAACCCTATAATAAGCTGATTTAAACTGAATGTCCTGAGTGGGAACCATAATTTTTGTACATCAGGGAGTGTATCCCATTTGCTTATTGAAATACTTTAGTATATAACTAATTCTTGTGGAAAAGCAATGAGCAGCCAGAATCCTTGCAATATTCTGTACTGGTTGTCTGAAAACCTGCTGTGTTTTGTTTCTCTGCTAAATTCTTCTAAAAGAAAAAAGGCTTAATTAAATCAAAAACATCTCTCTGATGAGCCTCTCCTTTGATCTCGCTCTTTTGATAATCTCTCTCCTGACAGGCTGTGATACTCCTCTAGCAATGCTTCATGCTTTCCTCTGTGGGGATAACAAATGCTCTGCTCCAGGGATTTCCTTGGCCTAGGATTTGGGATCTCTGGAAGAAGGCAAACATCTCCATCCAGCCTATTGGTGTGAGTGCAGGACTCTGTGTGAAACTAATTAGTGTTATAATGAACACCACAACAGTTTATTGCCAGGAAGCATCTAATGACCTGGCAGTAATCTCACAATGACTAATCAAGATTTCCTTCAATTCCCTTTAGTAATTTTACCTGATAAATTAGCGCAGGAAAAAAAAAGGCAAAATAAAACTGTAAGTAGAACAGAGGTTCTGATTTAAAATATCTGATGGATTATGCTCTTTTGCTTTCCTGGGGTTATAGTGTGCAATCCTTCTCTATAAATTGTAGAACATTGGACACCAAGAGCAGAGTGGTTATGACTTCTTCTTCACTGATTTCAGAGGACTACCCTTTAGCTGATGAGTTTAACTTACATATGGCATTTGATGTGTGGGGTGCAACCCTACTACTAACCTGAGGTTGAGTAATCCAGATTGGTTGTGTGTTACTGGGATTGGGTAAAAAAATGGAGTTACAGTTTTCAGTGATTCCTGCACATAGCATTAAAAGCTTAAAAA
>VZTN01025416.1:0-16461 GCA_013400515.1 Erpornis zantholeuca | reverse complement strand
AAAAAAAAAGGAGGAAAAGAAAATACATGGATTCAGTTGGTTCACAACCAGAGCAGTCCCCATCCTGTGCCTGGCCCGGCACATGGTGTGTAGGACTAAGCATATGCACAGCCCCCTGCAGGATGTCGTCTCTCACAGACTGTTTTTCTCACAACTTCAAATATTTACCCTGCAGTACAAGACAAGGAGCTCCAGGAGGGGGTCCAGGGAAGCGACACAAAGATTATTAGGGGTCTGGAGCATCTCTTTTATGAGGAGAGACTCTGGGCCTCAGAAAAGACTGAAGGGGATCTTATTCATTCATGTAAGTATCTCAAAGACGGGTGCCAAGAGGATGGTGCCGGACTCTTTTCAGTGGTTCCCAGTAACAGGATGAGGAGCAATGGCCATAAATTGAAGCACAAGAAATTTCACCTCAACACAAGGAAGAACTTCTTTACGCTGAGAGTGGCAGAGCACTGGAACAGGCTACCCAGAGAGGTCAGTCTCCCTCTCTGGAGGCATTCAAAACCCACATGGATGTGTTCCTGTGTCACCTGCTCTAGGTGACCCTGCCTCGGCGAGGGGGTTGGACCAGATGGTCCCCAGAGGTCCCTTCCATCTCTAACGATTCTGTGCAGTCCGCGCTCACCAGCCCGTCCCGGGGCTGGCTCCCAGGGCGCGGCTCGCAGCNCGGGCCCCGGGCAGATGATGGCGATACGCGAGCTGAAAGTGTGTCTGCTTGGAGTGAGTAAGGGCGACCGGGGGGTCGCCTCCCCCTTTCCTTCCTTCTTCTCCCACCCTGCAGGTGGGGGCTGTAGGAGCTGGGGTGCTCGCTAAGCCGGGGAGCGCTTCCAGCCTCGCTGTCCCGCTTCCCGGGGGGCGCCGCGTCTCCCGGTCCGGGGCGGGGGGGCTCGGCCGCAGTAAATTCCTGCATGCCGAAACTTGGCAGCCGCGCACCGGCCTCCGCGGGGCGGGGGGAGCCTTTGGGGCTTGTTGTTTTTGTCTTGTTTCTCAACTTTTTAAGAGTCAGAAGGGCGTAGCGGGCTGGGGGAGGTGGTGAGGGCTCTCTTTTGGGGCTCTCCTCCGGCGCTCCGCAGGCGGGGGATTGCCGGCTCAGAGCCATCCCCCCTGGCGGCGGTGACCCTGCGGAGGGTCTCCTTTCGGTGCCAGAACCCCGAAGGCACCGGGGAGGGGTTGCTGCCCACCCTGGGGGCTCGTCACAGGCGGCGGTGGTCTCGCAGAGTCCCCGTTCCAGCGGTGGGCAGCGACACAGAGAAAAGCAGCAGCGCTGCCCAGCCCGGGACGCTGTGTCGGGTGGCTCCTTCTCCCGGCACTCCGTCCCGTCTCACCGATGTGCTGCTCGGTGCTTTGTTTAGTTACTTGCCTGGCTTTATTCAGCAGTGCTGCTTTGACGGGACTCCTTACAGGAACGTTTTTGTCGTTCCTTTTTTTTTTTTTTTTTATTTCTTTCGCTTTTTTTGGCGAACTCGCGCGTGCGTTTCACATCTGGAGCAACAATGTGCTTAGCTCTGCACTTTGGCTGCGCCTGCCCCTCTCTGCCCGGCACCGAGGGAGCTTCCCGGCAAAACGTGCCCACCAAGCTGGGACAAACGCCGCAGAGCGGAAGTACCACTCCTGACAGTCATCAGCAGAGCATCACTACTCCAGTACACAAGTTCTTTTTTAAAGTCAAACATCTCAAATTACCCGGTGCAAGTTAGCCTGCTTTTAGGCCCACAGCTCCATAAGCCCTCGGAGAAGCTGCATGAATAAAGGCGTCTTAAAGTGAATTTGTTTTCATGCCATACAAGTGACTTGAACATTTGAAAACCAAACACAAATAGACACTCCAGTTCTCTCTGATTTGCGTTGACACTTAGCCCAACAGGAGTGGGTACCTTGCCCTGGAGTCGTTCTTGCCAGGATGTGGTGCCAGGGCACCAGAGAGTTCAACCCAAGGTATTTGGCAGTGACCATTTCTCCTTTCTTGGTTAGAATTCCTGCCTGCTGCTTTTTAAATGACATAGTGACAAAAATAAATGTGGTTTGTACAAACATGAGGAGTCTATGGTAGATGTGTCTTTGTTTATTTTTTTCTCCATCAGAAATTGTTGTAATTTTATAGAGATTAAATGTCTTGTGGAATTCCTCATGTCCATAATTTATTGATATTTTGTAACATTAAAACTTACTGGGGTTTGGTAAGGCAATTGTTTACTATTATTTTAAGACAGGAAAAGAAACCTATAATGCAGCTCTGTGTTACCAGGAGTATGCAATTACTCTGTAGATTCATTAAAATGATGGCATGGCAGTGGTAGCACTTAGGGAGATATGTCTGTAGTTATAGTCAGTTAGTAATTAGTGAGATGTTCCTTCCTGAGTTTTAATAGGGCATAGTCCTAGAAAACCTTCTGATTCTCATCACAGGCATCTCATTTACCAGGGGGATTGACACTCTATTTTCCAAAAAGAGAGGAATCCTTCAGGTGATGAATCCTTTCAAGACACTTAGACATTTCTAGAGCAGGGGAACTCCATATTTGTCTATGTGAACAAATGCAAAATTAATCTTCTGATCTGCTTGAAAGCTAGATGGCAACTCAAAAATACATTCTCAGATCTACCAAAAGAAATCTTGACAGTTGTTTTTTTCAGTAGGTCCTGGACCTGGTGGGTTAATCTGCATTGTATGTTATCGATCCCTGGATAAGCAGTCATGTCTGGCATATCCTAGTCCCAAGACAAGTTCTTATCCTTGTTAGAAATATGGATTAAATTAGTTTGTAAACCCATATCCTTCCCCACTTTTGAGCACAGCCCTGGGCTGCACCTCTAGATTAGACAGGAGGATCACTAATGGTCTCTGGTCCTGAGCTGTGCAGAGGGCCTGGGCTGGGGCTGTCTCTGCCTGTTCAGAATTTCCCAATGGGGAATAATTGCAGCTGGCACAATGTTTGCAAAGCCAACTTCTCCACAAGCTCTGAAGCCCCACGTCATGGTTTAAGATGGCTAGGTGCCAAGCCCCATGAAATCTGCTATTTTGCACAAGGGGAAAATAAAGAATATTGAGGAAAACAATGAAAAAAAGGTGAAAAACCCGGGAAAAAAAGGAAGGGTGCTTTCCTCTGCTCTTGCTGCCATAGAAGCATGCAGAGGAGTAGTGACCTTGGAGCACAGACTGCTTTGAAAAGCTTGCTAGGTTTTTTTCTCTCCCCTCAGGTTCAGTTGAAAGGCACAGGATTAATTTCTGGGTGATATGGGGTACAACATCATAAAGTCACCCCAAGACACCCCATTTGGCTATAGAGCATCTAGCTGGGAAGATGATGAAGGGGAATAGAGAAGCCAGAGCTATGGTGCACATGGCCAGCCCTCCAGGGCCAGTGCAGTACTCCAGGGCCAGTGAGTGGCCCAGAGCCATTGCACTGGAGATGGGGAGTAGGTTATTGGCTCCTGGATGTAACCCCACATTGCCAGGAGGGAGCCTGGCCTCTAGATTTTAGCATCAACCTAATGGGATTTGGGTATCTGGGTTTCATTTCTTTCCCCTCCAGAGTATATTGGGGTTTTTAAAACTCTGTGGGTGTCATGCAAGTGATTTGGAGTAGCCAGGAGCAGGTTATGGGATTTGTAGGTGTTGAAGGAAACACCAGAGAGGGAAGGGCAGAGGGGAAAGCTGGGGCAGCAGGAGGGGTGGGAGTGAGTCAGTTTGGGAGGAAGGCTTTGGTGATGGCAGAGCTCTTTGGGAAGGGGTGGTTCCAGCTTGCCAGTGGGCTGGCAGGAGCAGGATGCCTGCCTAATTGTCCAGTGCTGCACAGCCTCAGGTGTAGGAGCTGAGGAGGTGCAGTTGAACAGCTCTCTTTAGTATGTTGCTATGCAAGTGTCCTCAAGACTGCTCCTAAACTACTTCCTCCAGTAAATTATTGCTGCTGGGCAGTGACGTATCTGCATGTGGGAGTGTTCATCTTCCTTAGTGCCAACACTTGAGCTCTGCTCCAAGTCCTGGCTTGTTATCCCAGACTCTTCCTGGTCTCTCAGTCCAGTTTGTTGTTTGTTCCTAGCAGTTGTCCCTGTGTTAGATGCCACATGCTTCTGGGGCTGAGCAGGTTTTTCTGCAGCTTAGTCTGTGTGACGAAATGAAGCACAGCTCCCATTTGCCTTGCATGGTGTTTCCATGTGGGCACCTTGTTGAGGGGATGGAGGAGAGAGGAGCATAGGGGAGCTGCTGTGTTCCTGAGCCATGCTTTAGTGCTGAAATGTGCTGGCTGTGCGGCTGCCAGGTTTCCTAATCTGTCTGTGGCTGCTGAGTGCCCTGTGCCTTAGCTCCCAACATTTCTTTATGTGGGCTGGAGGAGCGATTTACAACTCCCTGCCAAATCCTGACATAATTGTGTGTGGCAACCGCAGAAGAGATTGCCAGGTTTACGACTAAGGCAAAGTTTCTTGTCTTTGTCACTTCCTGAGGAAATTTTGACAACTCTTCAGAATTTGGGATGTGGCTTGCTAACTACCATCTGAAGTGACCTCCATTACTCCTTTCCTTCTGTTTTTATTACATTTTTGTGTTGTGACTGTGCATCACAGGACCAAAGGAGGTAGGATTGGAAGAGGCTCAGAGATCATCCCTTGTCCCTAAAGCCCTTCTTATTCCTGACATTTGTTTGTCTTCTCTGTCTTTAAAATCTCATGATCTTCTCCCTGGGGTAATGTCCCAGGGCTTAACTGCTCTTATTGTAGAAAGTTTTTCCTGAACATAGTGCCTACATCTTCCTTATCTGAGACTTTGTTTCATCACCCTTGTGTTTGTGCCTCTGTTTTCTTGCTTATACGAAGTCACTTGCTGGCCTGCGTTCTGCTAGCATGAAAATGCTGTCTGAAGCTGGTGAGCCTGCATTTGTAAAAGGAGTGACACTTTCTCTGTGGAAATTGCACTATGATACTGAACATAGATTACTGGGAATCTTTTAGTTTGTGTCTAAAATGTTTGTCATAGTTAATGCTTTTATGGCCTCCATGTCCCAACTTGAGTAGGATAGCTGCTGTTTAAAACAAAACTGCACCTCTGGCTGAGTTGTATCAGTTAAGGGGCTTTCTTCTCACCAGGTATGTGCAAGGTGGCCTCCAATGTAGGGTGAGCATCCTACTGAAGACAGTAACACTGCGCAGTGCAGAAGCCACCTGTGCATCAACAGCTGCAGTGTTGTAGCCTAAAACAGAGAGTAGAAGCAAACAAAGGGGATAATGGAAAGAGAAGAAATGTCCTGATGAAGTGAATGTGTGCCTTCTGTAATTTTGTTCACAAAAGTATCTTGTCTGAGAGAGCAGACTGGCAAGCATTTTTTCCCCCTCATGTTAATAGTTCGTCATCACCTACTCAATCATTTGTATTTTATTATATAAACAAGTAGCTCTATCTTGAGAGAAATTTTTGAGTCGTGACCACATCTGTCTCTCTTGTGGAGTCACTGGTTTGAAGTGTGAGTCACTGCAGCCTTTCTATCAAAGGAGCCCTCATCTGTATCTCTATCCTAGCCAGTTATGCTTTTGCATTGTACTGAAACATCAAATCACAGGTAAAACTGAACAGTGATTTAAGTCCATGGGGAACTGAAAGACAGACACATGGTTAGCTGAACTGCATATACCTCATTTTCTTGGGAAATGTTTTTTCTTGATACTCTTCTTTGGTGAAGAATACTCTGAAATTTGCACTTAATGTGGGCACACAGCACTGTATTCCATTGGCCTGCTTTGCCAGTCAAAAGAAATATACTGAAGGAGACTGGGACTTGCGAATTTGTTCTTACTGTGTTTGTCAATATTGCATGAAAACCCAGTTATATACACCAATCATGGAAGGTCTGTTCTCTTGTATCAATAAAAAGTGTCTTTAGAAGCCTAAAGCAGCCTTTTCATATTATTTAATAAAATATTTAAATGGCTACAATGAGATTTTTTGCAATATGCACATTAAATATGTAGGTAAACAATTTCTCACCATTTAGAATTCAGGATTTAAGACTGATCTTGGCCCTATTGCTTTCCTGATGTATCTACAAAACTTCTTTCTCTACTAATCTTTTCCAAGGGTTTTATGTGGGATTGCTTAGAACAGTAGAGTGGAACATCCTTCTAGGAAAAGGTGACTGTGGAGGCCACACTCTGCTTTTGTTTCCTGCAAACTGGATTTCTGAAGAAGCAGAAGGAGGAATTTGAAGAAGGTTTTAGTTTCAGTAGCAGCAAAGCCTCAAAGGGGAAGATTGTCACCACTAATTTGTTGGTTAGCAAAAGAGTGCCCTGTGGTTGGTGCTTGTTGCTGCTCTTCATGGGCTCTCATCCTGTGCTTGTAACTTGCCTGTTGAATGAATCCATGCAGTGACTATTACCCAGAAATCATATGCAGGCTATAGTTTTACTGTCTCTCAAATTCTCTTTAAATTTAGATTTCCCCAGCCCCTTGCTCTTTTTGATTTCTGTCTGAAAAATTGGGAAACTTCTCGGTTTACAGTAATTCTGGGAGGGGAATTTACCCTAAATTCTTTCTTTCTTTCTGCCAAAAAAAAGGAAGTTGAATGATGATAAACTCAATTTTTTTTCATATGGTCGAATGCAGTTTTAGCCCTATTTGGTGAAGTAATGCTGACGCAGACTACGTGAAGCAAGCAGAAACTTTGCTTGCAAACAATGTGTGGGGAAAAGAAAAACTCTCTCGTTTTCATCAGGTGGTTCCTTTTAACTGGCTTAAGTCAAGCCATATTAAAAGGGCATTTTTAATTTGCATTTAGAGTGTGTTTTCTGATATTCTGGTTGATGGTAAGACTTGTTTCTAGAGTTATAATTTGATTTATTGATAGGGTGTGTTGCAGTTACAGTGCATTTGAGCTGCCAGTGGGCAAAGGCCTTTGAGCCTGCAGGGCTTTTGCTTGTGGTGGTGTTCATAAATTACAGTGCCAGTGCATTTTGCTTGTGTTGGGTTGTGTCTGAGCTGGCTGCAGTGTGGGTGCTGCACACTGCAAGCAACATACAGGCTGGATAGATGTGTTCTTGACATATTCTGTCTAAAATTTCTCAAGCTAATTGCTTGTAGAGAGGAGCATTTACAGGGAGGCTGCAGCCATAACTCTGCTGCTCTTGCTCTTTTACCTCCCTGCTGCTCCTTCTTGCAAATGCCATTTGCTCAGCCTTCAGGGCTGTTAGGCTCTCCAGGGACTGCTGTTAGTCATGGATTTCCTGGCCACATCTTTGTTCAGATAAGATCGGGACAGGCACGTTACTTTTTTTTTCATTTCCTGCGCTGTGGTTTTGAGGGGAAGGCAGAGGGGCACATTCAAGTGAGCACAACTGGCTTTATGAGATTTGTGCTGTTACAGAATGATAGAATCGTTTGAGTTGGGAGGAACCTTAAGGATCATCTAGTTCCAACCTTGCTGCCGTGGGCAGGGTCACCTTCCACAAGAGCAGGTTGCTGTTGACCCCACCTTCCCCACAGTTCAGGTGCTGCCTCAGAAAACTGAGTACAGGGCAAGGGGCTTTCCTCAGCTTTGGTGGCTTGCCAGCCTCCACTGATGGGGGGGCTGTTTTTGGAGCTGTGCTCTCCATCCAGAAGGTCTGGAGCTTCCTCTGCTCATGTTTTTCTCAAGTTTTTTCTGGGGCCAGCCGAGTGTCCAGCACATGGACAGAGGTACCTTCCAAGAGATTTGGGAAAGGAGGTGGGAAACTGGGTAGAGTTCGTCTATCCACAAGCTGCCTACAAGTCTTACCTTGATCCAGGGCTAATCACACCTGTGGGTTAGTTCATCATAAGTTGGATCATCCCATGCTTTTTGGAGAGGGCAGAGCAAGCCTTCAGTGCTTTGCTCCTTGTCATGTCCCACTCCTACCTTCTGATTGCAGACCAGGGGCAGCTCATATGAATATAAGTCTGCAGCCCCTCGCCAAAAGGTGTCTGGAGCTGCCATGGGACACGTGCATCCAAAGTAAACCAAAATAAAAGATGTTTTTATTCTTACAGAGTTGTTTTTCTTCTCACTACATACTTTATAGAGGCTGGGCAACGGTGTCAAGGTCAAGGTGAAAGGAAATTTTTAAAGTTCCATCTCAGTTTGTAAGGTACCAGGAGAGGGACACATTGCAGTTTTCTTCTAAAACATCTCGTATACCCTTTCAGTGAATGCTCGCTGTTTGGAACAGCACTGCCAAAAGACAAATCCAAGCTTTAGGAAGCTGCCAGTGGAGGTGGAAGGGAGGCTGACTGGGAGCACAGCCTTGTGTAAGCACATGCCAGTGGTTGATTTACAGTCTCTGGCCTTGTAAGGCTGCTCTGAAAGCTGAACAACAGGCAGTGGAACAAACACTTTTTATTTTCGCTTGGATATTTTTAAACAGAAATGCTGGTTAGTGCATGGGTTTTATATTTTTTGGAGGAGAGGGTAGAGAAGTTATGGTTTTTCACTTTTTGTTTTGGCCAGAGTATGTTCTTATTTGAGCAACATGTGGAAGTGCATGTGCATGAAATCCAGCCACTAAATACTTCGTGTCCCTGAGTTATTGTTTCCTCCTTTGTCAGCAGAGTGGCAGGATGCTGCAGACGTCACTGGGTGTCCTGGTTGGACCTGTCAGGGGACTATAGTCCCTGCAGGGGACTAAAAAAAACTCTAAATGATAAATATCAGGCTCTTACAGGAATTCACCTACAGTTAGGGACTCTCTGAAGCAGACTCTCCTTTCCTTTAAAGCCTGTCTACAGAGCCGAAATGAGTTACAAGAGATTCCTAAAGTGGGTTTAATTCTGAAGAAAATTTGAATTTGGGACCCATTTAATTCTTCAGCAAACAAAACCTAAGTGTCGATAGGCTCTCATCATTAAGTGTTGATAGGTTCATTAGCAAAGCTGAGCTTCTGGGTGACAGGACATGTCTGCAGTCATTTGCCTCTCCTTCCACACTTGCTGATGACCTGTGGGATACAATTGGAATAGCTTTAACCTTCTCTATCTGACGCTTATAATTAGTAGCTGATAACTCAACTCCAGTACTGCCATGGCGTAAATTCTCCCCATTTCTTACCGTGAGGGAATTCGGCGGCAGAAAAGGAATCAGAAAACGAGTTCGGTCAACATCTGGTGTGTGCCAACACAGAGAAGCTGTACTGGGAATCACCAGACTTGCCAAAGACTGATTGAAAAAAGCGTTTCCTTGAATGTGGTGTGGTGTCACACCAAGGCTCAGCTAGACTCTTGAGACTTTGATTAGTTTTTAACTACTTCATTTAAGGGGGTAAAAGTACATTGTCACTATGGTCAATAGTTTAGGATTTAGAAGCATATTACAACTGAAATATCTGGGGTGTTGGTAAATGTACAGTCACAATTTTCATTTTGAGCATCTTCTACTATCTATGGAAGTAAATACCTTTTTTTTTTTTTTTCTTTAGATAGTCTCTGTTAATAAAAGAAACCCCAAACCACCAAAAAAACCAAACCTCTCTCTGACTGATCCACAGCACTATCAGCCCCTAAGGCTGCACTTCCACTTTTTGGCTGGTTTAATCTGGCAGCTGATTAATTCCTGGACGGATTTAGGAAATGAGAAAGGGAATATGTTCTTTCTTGAACAGGAAGCCTATTATCTTTTTTTTTTCTTTTCCTTTGCATACTAAATATAAGTATTTAAGTACCTATTTTAAGAATCATAATATCAACATGTGGAATATGCCTTGTTAAAGTTGATATGAACAGGAAGCCTCCAACCACTTTTAGGCCAGAAGTAGTTCATGGTGCATAGTCCATGATGACTTCAACCTTTTCAATACTGTGCAGGCAAGCTTACTTTTAGGATATTAATTTTGTGAGTGTGCTACAAACATGGGGTTTTTTGCTGCCTTATCCCTTACACCAGCAGTTTTCTTTTTTGGACATTATTGCTCTTGCAGAAAATCCAAGGAAAGTTGAACTCCGTTTTTGTCTTGGTTTGCTTAAATGTCAGTAAGGGAATTAAAACTTGTCTTCAAGAATTATGACTCCAGCAGTAGAGTGTAGTTTATGTGAATAGTATTCAGAATCAATTGTTCTGTCCTTTGATGCTTATTTTTTTCTGCCTTGGATATTTTTGTTTATTTTTTTCCTACAGAGTGTGCTTGAAAAGAGTAAGTGCATGCCAGGGCATTAGACAGACAGTAGGAGCATGTTTTATGTGACAAAAATGGCAGTTGGATAAAACCAGATAACATAAATTTGATTTGAGATTATATTACTGAAACCCTAATCTGAGTAGCATCCTTAAGCATATGTTTGATTCTAAGCATTAGGGTAATCCCTCTTCAGCTGAGTATCAGAGTACATCCTTCAGCCTTTGCTGCATGGGATAAATTGAATTCCATGCTTAAAGCTCAGCATTTGCTTTAATGCACAGCTGAATGCACCGCTGTGTGGAGAATAAGATAAAATGTTTAGGTAAATTAAGTATTTGAGATAGCACAGCTCAGGATTGATTCCTGTCATTTGACAATAAAACCAGATAGAGTAGCTCAGTTCTGCCTCAGTTTTTTGTGGCTGGTTTGCCTTCTCCCTTAGGCTGATGTGGAGAAAGAGAGAAAGCAAACCTTTGATACCACAAGTCCAAATTTAAAACGATTGTCTGAAGGAGAGTGGTAGCCCTGCAGCCTAAAAGGTTCTTCAGGAATAGTTTATGACCAAAGAATGGTTTGGATTGGAAGGGACCTTAAAGATCATCTCATTCCAGCCCCACTGCCATGGGCAGGGACATGTTCCTGTAGTCAGCATTGCTCAGGGCTTTGAACGCTTGCAAGGATGTGCAGACCAGTAGAAAAAGAGGGGTAGAGGTTGGCATAGAGGAGATTTGAAGGAACAGAGTGATAAAGACACAGACTGAAGGAGGAGGAGGTGGAGTACTGAAACTGGGAGACTGAGGGAGAACATTAGGGAGTGTTATAGGGGAACTGGTGAGAGGGAATGAGGAACACAGAGAAGGAAAGTCAAGAGCAAGGAAAAGAGAATCTGAGGATAATAGAAAGCTAGACAGAGCAAACCAGCAAAGGGTAGTAGAAATAATAACATTGGGTGAAAAAAACATGCCACTTCTCCCTTGGTTTTAGCCTTCAGTTTCCTTTTTAATTATTTTAAAGCCCTGACTTTGTCTTAGTGCTGTTTCGTTTGTGTTTCAAAACACTTTTGGCCAGTGGAGCCTGCAGAATTGTTGTTTGCATTGCTTTAATTAAGCTGCATTTCTCAACTAATCAAGAACACTGTCAGAGATGCGACACAGGAAAGCTCTGGTAGGATCTCATTGGCCAGTTGAGATGTCTTCCTCAAACCCTGTGCCTGTTCTTCCTCATCTAGGATCTGTGGGAACTTTGGAGCCAGTTCCATGTAGTCCCAAACACTCAGGCTGTGACACTGGAAATGTGTTTAGTATCCAGACAGTCCTTCCTGAGGGTGACTCCTCAATATCTTCTGTGTGGCTCAGTCTTTTCCTGCTTTGAAGGGAAAGATCAAATGCACTCTTCTTCTACCCCTTTGTCCTGTGAGAAGGTATTCTTCAATGTACTAAACTCCATGGGTTTAGCATTCCATTTGAAATGCTCCTGGAATATTTTCGGTTGAGACTTGCAAAGTTCCTACACTTTTGGCCATTTCTGGTTTCCAGATTCTGAGTGAAAGTGAAAAAAATCGGCCAGGTGAATAAAAACTTCCTTTTGCAAGTCAGTTGTAAGTTAGATACTGATTTCCTAGTTACTTTTGTGATGGAGAGAAGAAGGTGCCTCAACAATAAGAGCAAGAAAACCTGCTTTTGCTTAAGGGCTTTTCCCTAAAAAGCTGAATTTCATGGTGCTAGTGCTGCCATCTTTTAGAAGTTGCTGTGTTTCATTCCCAGTGAAATCAGTGGGAGGTGAAGACATTCAAGAAGTCAACTGCTTAAGGCCTACAGCCTTGCCCTGATAATTTCTCCCATTTATGAGCCTGTTCAGTGCAGATAGCTTTATGTTTAGTAACTTCACAGCAACGCACAGTAAATCCACAGATAAAAAACTCAGCCCTGGGTTTTATTATACCGTGCTTGCTGTTATCTCTTCTGTTTACTTGCATGAGTGATAGAGGGGAAAGGACCAGGTGGGTGTTTAAATGATGCTGTTAAAGTAAGTAGTGATGTTTGCTGTCTTAGAGAAAACTTCACATCCAGACAACAGGTGGAATGAATATGAAATCACTACTAATTAATCCTAACAGTTGGGTGAAACATTTCTTAACACAGATTTAGGTTTAGGCACTCTTCTGATTGTCCATTCCCAGTCCTGCACATAAATTCAGGAAATGAAGACCCCCAGTTCAAGGATTTTAGGCCTCTCCTTCATGTCACCACTTAATGTCTACATGGATGCATAGTATCTACATGTAATTTGCAATCAATTGTAAATAAAAAATAATGGCAAATTTCAGAAACTCTCAACTTGCCCACTTTCCCTGACACCCTGTGGAGAAGAAGCTTGTTTTAATGTGTCTGGAAGGCTGATGGAGGTGGATTTCCAAAGGCTGACAAATTATAAGAGCAGCTTGCATAAGGACAGTGCCATTAGCAGCTGGGCAGCCTTCAGGCTGCTTATAAAGGAAACCAGCTCACACCTTAGATGGTCACCAGAGGCTGCTGATTTTACAGGTTGTTGTGTCAGCTAAAAGAAACTGATAAGCAGAGGCAGAGTTTCTGGCAGTAAATCCAGGTATGAAATCTTTAGTTCAGTTGCTGTCCCACCCTTGTGGTGTTTCCTGACCTGCTCAAGGCTGATGGTGCCTGGCTGCCTTTGGCCAGTAGAGACCAGAGAAAGAGTTACTTGCTTCTGGTTGTTGGTAGGTAACATACCCAGTGCCAGAGCTCTCCTAATTTGGAGCTTTGTCTGTTGTGGCCATGAGCCTGGTTCCTGTTTGTTAGAGGAAATGTTAGTTTTTATAGCTGCCTTCTTCCTCTCTGTTGCTGCAAGGGAGAAGGGATTGGGCTTTCTTGTCTCTACAACTGAAGTTTTCAGCTGGTGTTTCAGTTGGAACTCATAATTTATGTGGCTTTTTTCTTCCTCTCTGGTATGAAATGCAATAACAAGTTAGAGGTGGGATAGTTACATATTGGGAGGAGTACGTCTGAACATTGAATTGAATAGGTCTTACTGAGCTTGGATGGATAAATTTGAAGGTAATTGAGCCTGTTTACAATTTTTCCAGGCAATCGCTGGACAATTTTTATACTAGTGAAATAATAAGCTGAACACAAGAGCCATTTCATCAAATGATGTGGTTGATGGGCATTTTGTTGCTTCTGTAAGAGCAACTGCCTTCATTTAATAAAAGAAAAAGACAGTTGGTACTTGCAGGCAATCTGCAATATGAAATTACAGTGTTTGGATTGGATTATCAGTTTCAGACTGTCTGGAAGATGTTGAATATCTTCTATGTTGGGACAGGAATATAAATTACTTTGTTTTCATATTTACTAGTTGGCACTAAAAAACCTATATTTCTAAATTATGGCCCCTGATGATAGGATTTGACAATGAAAGAGGTAAGGTGTTGGAGTATGAACAGAAACTTGTGTCAAACAGCAACTCAAGTCAAAGATTTTCTCCTCATCATACCAGTATTTTGAAAGTTTCATCTGCAACAATACATGTGGGGGAGGTTCACTTAGGAAAAGAATTTGGTTTGGAAAAAACTAGACAGAATTACTTATCCCATTTTCTGCTGGCAAATTGTACTTGAAAACAACATTTGTCAGGATGCTGTTGCCTAATGTGTTTACTTAACTATGAAAACCTCAGGTTATTTATGCATTTAGTCTGAAAACTAAATTTAGTTTCTCTGATCACTGCATTGCACAATGGTGATGAAGGATATTTAACCAAATTGTTGTGCTGGTGTGTGTGCATATGGCAAATAGAGATAAAACCCCTGCAGTCAATACTCGTTATCACTGACAATGCAAGGTACAGTGACTTGGGTGTTACTTCACTTACCTAATTTTTCAAGTTCAGGGACAGTTATGAGGATTTCTAAGTAGATACTATTCACACATTTTTAATTGTATCTTTAAATAGGCATTCTTCTCTGTGGGAAGTGTAGTACATTGAATGGATTTTTGTGACTGCACCTGTATTTTGAGATGGAGGGTGTAGGAAAGGGATGGCAGCATGCAGGTGTTGAAAAGTCTCCCAAATTTGTCTGGAAAATGAACTCTGACCATTGGAATTGCCAAAATCCGGGTGTTACTATCAATAAAATTGCATAGGCATTAAAGCAGGACTTGCAATTTTAATTTATTTTTACTTTAGCTTTATTTCACTCCCTCCAGTTGAGGTTTGACTTGCTGGAGAGATCTGTGAAGTTCCTTCTTCATTGGTGGGGAGACTGTGACCCATCTGTGATACCACCTGCAGGAATGTTCCTATGGTAAACCAGGGCCCAATTCTCATCCTCACCTGAAAAATTAGGTGGTGAGCATTGGAGAGGTCATACTTAAGTGTGTGTGGTGGGGCTCAGATGGGCAATCAGCAAAGTGGCAGCAGGGAGATGTCATTAGGGTGAGCTGGGGTGGTAAGAGAGCATGCCATGGAGTGTGGCTGGGAGGTCCCTGAGGGAAGCTGTGAATGCCCCATCCCTGCAAGCGTTCAGGGCCAGGTTGGATGGACTTTGAGCAACTTGATCTAGTGGAAGGTGTCCCTGTCCATGGCAAGGGGGATGGAACTGGATGATCTTTAAGGTCCCTTTCATCCCGAGCCATTCGGTGATTCTATGATTCTGTAGCACACTTTCTTACCACTCAGGGTGGGTTTAGTGGGTTTATCTGCTGTCTGTGTTACACCGTGGTCAGGAGAATCCTATGATCCAGCGGTCAGTAAAAGGCAGTTAGAGGTACGATTCCTATTTGGATGATAGTGACTCCATAAAGTCTCACAGCTAGAGGTCTCCTAAAAATTAACCCCAAAATTTCCCTTCTGTGGCATCCAGCATTTTGGATACTGTGTGGGTTTGGGTGGGTTTTTTGTGGGTTTTGTATTTTTTTTCCTTTCGTTGTTCATTAAGACAATAAATTAATTATGGGATAGGTGCATTCCTTTGAAGCTGCCTTTGCCTCATTTGCAGTCCCCATTGCCACACAGGGCCCCTCAAGGTGGTACCAGCAGTGGGAGATGCCTGTGATTCGAAGGGAAGGTGCTCAGGCACTCTTCTTTCCCTCTCTGTCTGTTTCACCTTTCTAGCTCCTGTGATGTCTAGCTTCATCAGGCTGTCCTCTTTCCCTCCTTACCCAGGCTTTTGGCTCCCAACTCACTTGAGCAATTTAGTCAGTAGCCCTTCCTCCTTTGCTGCCATCTCAGCATGGCCAAGTGGGCCCGGTTCCCTCCTCCCGTAGTGCCAGGAGTCACCAGGTGGTGCTATTGCCCAGTTAAATGCCCTCCTTTGCCTTGCAGCGCAGCCCAGCCCTTGCGGAAGGTTTTGATGGTGTTCGGTTTTGTGGTGGAGCTTTCTTTGGTGGGCAGCTGTGTCAGGTAGTGCAAGGGGGTCTTGTTTCTTGCCACGGGTTCAGTCTTGAGTCAGTGTTATTGACGCAGAGTTGTTTCCTGTGACTTCTGTTTTCTGTGACACCAGCCAGTGCCTTGTTTGACAGTGAGGTCCCTCGAAGGCTGGGCTGCTTCTACATGGCTTGTGACCACACTGTTGTACTAAAAAGCTGCTTCACTGTAGTGTGAAGCATAAGCAAGTCTCATTAAGGATACCCTCAGGCTTTGTACAGTTGAGACCCCCATGCAATCCTGTGGGAGGGATTTTTGCTTGTTCACTGGCATGTGCTGCTAGTCCAAAGGAAATTTGTGTGTGTGACCATTTTCTCTATTCTCCTTTCATCCTCTCATCCTAATGGCCAGACAGATTGATACCACCTTATTTGCAGCTGGTTTTTATAGAGATCATGCTCCTACTTGAAACTGTAGAGGCAGTTCAAGACATGGAGTTGAGCATCTTAAGTGAATAGCCAATGCCCCCAAAAGCCATGATTTGAGATGAAGGAATGCAAATAAACACCAGGTTCCTTCTTCCTTTTCACTAGGGTAAGCAATTCTCTCTCCACAGCTGCCCATACCTCATGCTGTCAAAGGCATAAGAAATTGATTGAGATTCCGCTCTTTGATTTCAATTTAAAATCCTCCATTTCTCTTGGCAGTTCAGCTGCTGTTCTGAATTTGATAACTTGTGTGCAAAGAGGAAGGAAGGGTGTAAGAAAAGACACAGAGAATTAGCTGGAAATTTGATGTGGGGAAGCAGTTTCTAAATAATATTAGCAACCATCAAAGGCTGTTATCTTTGCTGTCCACACTCATGGTAGCATAGCGCTGTGGTTAGCTTGTGCTTTGTATGATAAGATGCAGTGATTAAGCATAAATAGTGGAGTTAAAATATGGATTTGGGTTTTGGGTTGGTTTTTG
>VZTN01025415.1:89360-101599 GCA_013400515.1 Erpornis zantholeuca | reverse complement strand
TGCTGCCCTTCCTGCACGCCGTGCTGGGCTACGGGCACGGCGCGGCCGGAGCGCTGCTGCTCGCCGGGCAGGCAGCCGACGGGCTCTGCACTCCCCTGCTCGGCTTCGAGGCCGACCGGCCCCAAGGCTGCGGCCGCTACGGGCGCAGGAAGGGCTGGCACCTGGCCGGTGGGTGTGGGGGACCGCAGGGACCGGGGACACCTGGACGGGGGGTGCGGGGGACCGGGAGCTTTGATGGAGGGAGCTGGGTGGAGAGGGATGACCCCGAGAGAGCCTTTCTGGGGTGCCCGGGGTGGAGGGTGGTGACCCTGGGGACCTTTGCTGGGGTGCTCTGGGGGGGGACACCCGGGGGAGCCTTTCTGAGATGCTCTAAATGAAGAGGCATGGCCCCGGGGAAGCCTTTCTGGGGTGTTCTGAGTGGGCAACATCTGAGGGGGGCACTTTGCTGGGATGCTGTTAAGTAGAGAGGGATGACCCCGGGGGAGCTTTTCTGTGTGGCTGTGTTGGGGGACATCCAGGAGAGCCTTCCTGGGATGCTCTAAGTGAAGAGGGATGGCCCCGGGGGAGCCTTTCTGGGGTGCCATGGGTGGAGATGGGTGACCCTAGGAAGACTTTCTGGGGTGTCTGTGTTGGGGGACATCCAGTAGAGCCCTTCTAGGATGCTCTAAGTGGAGAGGGATGGCCCCACGGGACCCTACAGTGTTGTTCTGTGTTGAAGGATACGCGGGGGAGCCTTTTTGGGGTGCCCAGAAAGGGGTGGCCCAAGGGTACCTATCCAAGATGTTTTGAGTGAAAATGCGTGGCCCCAGGGTAGCCTTTCTGCGGTGGCCTGGATGGAGATGAATGGCCATGGGGAGCCTTTTTGGGGTGCCTGGGTTGGGGGACACACAAGGGAGCCTTTCTGGAGTGCCATGGGTGGGAGCCACTGCTGGGGTGCCAAAGATAAGAGATGGGGTAACCCCGAGGGGCTTTGGTTAGGGGAGGGGAGGAGTGTGGCTGTGAGGGAGACTTTCTGGGGTGCTCTGGATTCAGGGTCACCTGGGTGAGCCTTTCTGGGATGCTGTAAGTGGAGAGGATGGCTCTGGGGGGGCCTTTCTGGGATGCCCTGAGGGAGTGGACCAAGGCTGCCTGGCATGGCATGGCATGCTGGCAAGGCAGCCTGANTGAGGGAGTGGACCAAGGCTGCCTATCCAAGGTGACATGTGAAAAGGGGTGAGCCTGGGGGAGCTTTTTTGGGATGGCCGGGGTGGGAGACACGCTGCTGGGGTGCCCAGAAGGGAGAAGGGTGGCCCCAAGGAGCCTTTCTGAGGCACCCTGAGTGGGGGGCTACCCAGGAGAACCTTTCTGGGATGCCCTAAGAAGAGAGGGATGACCTTGGGGGAACCTTTCTAGGGTGCCCAGGGTCGGGGACAGCTGGGGGATGTTGGGTGGAAGTGTCTCTGCTGGGGGCCATGGGTAGGGGACACTGCTGTGGGGCCCTGGGTGGACATGGGTGGCCCTGGAGTACAGGATCAGCCCCAGGGTACCTTTCTGGGGTGCCCTGGAAGAGGGGGAACGAGACCAAGGGTGCCTTTCTGGGTTGGGGGGGGTGAGGCTTGGGGATTCCCTGGAGCGGGGAGGAACCGGGTGCCTTGTATGCATGGAGGTCTCCCTGTAGATGTGAGAGCCTTTCTGCAGAGGGGGACATGTGGCAGTGAGGTGGGGACAGGGTCCCCCCAGCTGGAGTGGGGCAGCCCCAGGGGTGAGCAGAATTGCATACCCTGGGGTGGAAGGGAGCAGCCCCTCCATGGAAGGGGGGACTGCCCTGGGGGCTTTTGGGGTGCTCTGTGGAGGATGAAGGGGCTCTGGTACATTGGCAGTGCCCTGGGTGACAGGAGATGGGGCTGGGGTGCTCTGTGAGGAGGGGAGAGCCTGGGAGGTGCCTTTCTGGGGTCCCCTGTGACAGTGAGGTGGGGACAGAGGTGTTCCATGTATAGGGGACAACAGGATGCTGAGCCTGGATGGGGAAGGGGCATCGTGGTGTCCCTGTCCTGCCTGGGCACCATTTCACCCTGGGGCCTCCCCACTGTCCCTCGGGCTTTGCATGTGTGGGTGGCAGTGAGTTGGGGTGAGAGCCACGTGCTCAGACCTTGGAGCAGCAGCAAAACCAAGACCAGCAGTAAAATCTGGACTCCCAAAAGCCCAGGTGCTTCCTGAACAGCTCTTGGTGTCCCCAGGAGGGACCCTACAGTGTGGGGCCCTTGGCTGTGCTGGGGCTGGGCACCCCGGGGTCAGCAGTGGGGTACAGCCATGGGATGCACAGGAGGCTCCAGCTGGAATTATTGACAGGATTGTCTTGTATTGTGCCCTGGGTCAAAAAATGGAGTGCAGGGGCTGGTGGGGACTCATCTATCAGGGTCCCTCTCTGAGGGGACAGCATGGCCTGAAGAGGGGTCCTTGGTGCTGTGACTGGTGCAGGAGCCTGCACATCCAGCTTAGCTGGCACTGGGGACGGGGCAGTCGATGGAAGAGATAGCCATTGATAACAACCCTCAGTAACAACTGGGCACTGCCTCACCCGGAGCAGACTCATGTGGAGGGAGAACGGTTGCAGTGTGGGTGCTCTTATCTTGATCCCAAATTTATCTTGACCAACCGCTTCATGCAACCCAACAGCAGCCTGATAAGGCGTCTGACCTTGCCGGAGCTTGGCTTGGTGAGTCAGGGAGAGTGCTGAGGAGGCAGCTTCACCCCTACCCCGGTGTCAGCTGCATGGGTGCCCTAGATTTAGGGAAGTGGCCAGAGCTGTTCCCTCCCCCTGTTCCAGCCGGGTGCTACCCTGCGAGCACAGAGGGGAAGTCTTAACTCGGGCCTTGCACAGAGGCTGCAGGAGCAGAGCACAGCCCAGGGAAGGCTAGAGCAGGGATGGAGGCTGGAGAGGGACAGTGGCTGGAGCAGGGATGGAGGCTGGAGAGGGACAGTGGCTGGAGCAGGGATGGAGGCTGGAGATGGAGAAGGGCTGGAGCAGGGATGCACGCTGTTTCCCAGGCTGGAGCGTGGGTTATTCCCAAGGTGGGGGCTTCCCCGGCACCCACCTTGGCTGACCACAGAGTCACCAGTGGTGGCGTGGCAGCAAACCCACCGGAACCGGCTGTGCCGGCGCCGCTCAGCTCCCTCGATCACGCTGCCGCGAGGGGTGTTGTGTGGGAGCGGGGTGTCTCGTCCGGTGGCAAACCCGTGCTCAGATCAGAGGAAACGTTGTGAAACCGCAGCCTCGGGGCGGGGGAGACACCACGAGTTGCTGTCGGTGACATCTCCCCACCGCGGCCGCGGTCCCGGGTGTTCCCACAGGCGGTCCTGAGTGTCCCTGCCTGATCGCCAGCTCTTTTTTGGGGTCCAGCTTCCTGTCACAGTGGGGAGGAAGGGTGAGCGTCTCTTTGCTGCCTGTCTGAGCCTGTCTGGCAGTGCAGTCCCAAAATCCCTGCTCCAGGCGCCTGTGCCGAGCAGCCTGGCATTCCCATGCCCCGCGGGGCCAGCGATGAAAACCTGGGCCTCTGCCTGCCCTGGGGTGCGGCGGGGGGGGCCAGGATGGTTTTGGGGGGGTCCCATGGCCCTGCTTGGGAGAGCAAGGGGACCCCAGGACCCCTCTTACTCAGCACAGCCACTCCTGAGCACTTGGGGTACATGGGTGTTGGGGTGCAGGCCTGTGCCAGAGGGGCACAGCTCTGTGGGATGGCCAGTGGGGGGACCCTGAGGGTGGGCACTGCCTTTCCCGAGGGTCCACAAGGACACCCCACTCGAGTGGAGTGACACTCCTGTGGTTGTGCTGGTGGCGATGGCTCATGGGTGGACAGAGGAGCAGCCCTGGAGGCTGGATTTCACAGCTCCTGCCCCAGCGCTCCCCCAGGAGTCCTCACAGCCCTCAGGGGGCTGCAGAGCTGCACCCTGTGAGACTCTGGGACCCTCACCCCTCATCTGGGCCCAGTTAAACCCAGAGAAAAGATGATCTAGGCTGGTTTGAGCCTTCATGGACCTTCCCGTGCCTGTCGTTTGTCTGGGGCAGAGGGACCACGTGTGCCTGAGTCCCCTGTCCTTCAGAGCTCCTGGAGCACCAAAGCCAACTGTGAGCCAACATGGGGACCCAGCACCCCTTGGTGGGATGGATGGGTCTGGGCTGGGGTTGTCACTGCTGCCCTTGGCTTTGCCCTGGCCCTGCATGGCTGTGCCATGTGGGAGCAAGGATGAGGAGGAATTGCCTTTCATGCATGGGAGGAAGAGGAATCACTCATGAGGAAGAGAGGTTCTTGTGAAGTGGAGAGAGTACCTTGGGGACCTGGCAAAGCACGTTCCCCTCAGCTGTAGGAACAGCCTTCATCAGCCTGCAGTAAAGCTGGGGACATGTAGGACAGTACAGGGAGACATGTGGGACAGGGTACCAGGCTCTGCACTGGGGCCTGGGGGCCTGTGGAGCCGCTTGGCAGATAGACTCTGTAACTTTAGGAAAGGAGAGGGAGAGGCCAGGCTGGCCTGTCTGCCCCACGCAGGAACCCTAGCTGCAGCGTCCCCAGGCTGCGTCCCCATGCTGTCACACTACAGCAGAGGGAGGAGCCTGGCTCTGGTGTCCCTGACTCAGCAGGGCCTTCCCCGAGCCCCCCATGGCTCTGTGTCACCCTGTCATGCTGCGGGCGATGTCTGTGAGTGTGGCAGAAGCATGGCTCTCTGTGCCAGCCCCACTTTGCCAGCCCCATGGGAGAGGAGACATGGAGACAGATTGGGTGCCAGTGCTTGTGGGACACCCAGAGCCCTCCCAGCCTAGGGGTGCCATATCACCATGGGCAGGCAACAGGGAGGGGTTATCTGACTGGTTATCTGCATCTGGGGACAGCGAGAACCTCTTGGTGGCTGTGGGTGTGACAGTGAGGGTCTGTCATGATATCTTGAGGGGACACAGCAGTGCCAGCACTGTGCTGGGGAAGGACCTTGACTGGGGGGTGTGTTTGTGCTGGATGCCAGAGGGAAGGACATTCCCTGAGCAAGATGGGCTGAGGGGGTGTCTGGAGCTCCACTTGTCTCACCTGGCTGGGGAAGGGGCCAACCTCCCTTCCCAGCTCCGGGGTAGAACCTGTCCTGGAGAGGGCTGTCTGTGTCACACTGGAGTCCCAGCCAGGTGTGCAGCCTCTCACTGCTCCACTCTCTCCCCAGGCACCACCTGTGTCCTCGTGTCCTTTCCCTTTGTCTTTAGCCCCTGCCTGGCCTGCAGTGAGAGCACTCCGCAGTGGGCAGCCTTTATCTACTACCTCCCCTTCATCGTCATCTTCCAGTTTGGCTGGGCAGCCACACAGGTGTCCCACCTGGCCCTCATCCCCGAGCTGGTGAGCAGTGACCATGGGAAGGTGGAGCTCACAGCTTTCAGGTGAGCACAGCCACACCTGGGGATCCCCTGGGCCTGGGGGAGCTGCCCTGCCCTGCCCATGCTGGGTCCCATTGCTGTGTGACAGGAGATCCCTGGGTGCTCTGGCACACCAGAGACCTGGACATGGCAGGACCGGGCCATGTGGGTGTCCTGTGGGATGTGCCAAAGGATACTGGTCCTGAGTTGGTGGCCCAAAGCCTTTGGTGCCAGGAGGGAATGTCTTGATGCCAGGGATGTCAGTGACACGCCCGCGGGACACTTCCCTGAGCTGGGGACACTTCTCCTTTGGGAATGTGGGGGGGCATTCAGGGAAGGGACTGTCCCTCCCAGATACCCTCAGGGAGAGCTGGACGTGGCTGTGGGGACTGTCCTGGAGGGGAGATGCCCCCAGGGCCAAGTGAGCAATGCACTTGGCTCATCTCTGTCAGGATTGGGATGTGGGATGGGGTGTTTATCCCATGGAGCATGGTGAGCAGGGACGATGTGGAGTAACTGGGACTGAGTGGTCCCACTCTGGGGGCATGGGGTCAGGCAGCTCATGCCATCCTTGAAGCAGAGGTGACCTGTGGCTGGAGGGGGAACAGACTGACCTGTAGGGATCATGGTTTCCTCCCAGTCATGGCTCAAGGCTTGGACTGGGTGCACTGGGAGTTGCAGCAGTAAGGCTGATGCCTAGCCAGGTGCCTTGTGCCCGCAGAGGTGTCGCCTCAGCCATGGCACTGGGGTGCAGAGGCTGTAGCACATTTGGCCTGGAGGGCAGCCGTGGGCTGAGGTGTCCTGCTGTGCTGTCCCTCTGCATCGCCCCAAGGTTTCCTTCCCCTCAGGTATGCCTTCACTGTCATGGCCAACATCATTGTGTATGGCCTGACCTGGCTCCTGCTGAACTTCCAGACAGACCAGCCTGACCACATGGAGCACCTGGGCCCCCAGGACATCCCTGTGTTTCGGGTGAGTGGCAGGGCACAGTCCCTGGGGTTCCCTCTTCCCATGGCTCAGCTGGGAAGAGAGGGAGAGAGGGGGGGAGGGAGGGAGGGAGGGAAGGAGTCAGAGGGCAGTGTCCTAAAACCTCACCAACTGGGCAAGAGCCACACTGAGCCCTCCCTGGAATTTGGGAACCCCTCCTTACCCTTCAGACTGCTGGGGGGTTGATGTTGGGCTGCCTCCAACTGTTGTGCTCACCCCCACTGCCTCACCAGAACTTGGCCCTCATCGTGGTGGGGCTGGGGGCCGTGTTCTCCCTCATCTTCCACCTGGGCACCACAGAGAAGCCGAACCCACCAGGGGTGCTGCTCGAGCCAGAGGAGAGCACCCCGCTGCTACACAAGGAGCCCCCGGGCCCCCTGTTGCTCTGGAAGGACTGGCTGCTGGAGCCCTCCTTCTATCAGGTATGGCTGGGCAGGATTCCCCTGGCCCAGGCTGCTGCCCTGCCTGGGCACCCTGGGCGTCCTGCAGCCAAGGGACTTGCCCAGGTGTGGGTGCAGATGGAGAGAGGGGCTGTCCTGGGCACCCATCCATCACCTCAGAGGGGCCATCCCCTTCCTGGTGTGCCATGACAGCTGGGCAGGGGAGGTCCATCCCACGGCCTGAGTGGTGATGCCCTGGCCCTGCCCCTCACAGGTCGCGGTGCTCTACATGGCCACCCGCCTCATCGTCAACCTGTCCCAGACCTACATCGCCATGTACCTGACCAACTCGCTGCTGCTCTCCAAGGTGGGCACAGGGCACGTCCAGGACATGTGGGAAAGTGTCCTGATACGGTCTGTGGCTCATCTCCTCCCTGTCCTTGTCCCTTGCAGAAGTACATTGCCACCATTCCCCTAGTGATGTACATCAGTGGGTTCCTCTCCTCATTCCTCATGAAGCCTGTGAACAAATGGATCGGTCGGAATGTGAGTCCAGCATGCTGGAGAGGTTGGAGTTTGACCCCAGGAGAGGCCCAGGGGCCAAATCCTGGCTGTGAGTAGAGCTCCTGGCATATCTGAGCTGGAGAGCAGGGACCCCTCATGGACTCTCCGCCAGCAACCACCCACTGCAGCATGGGTCCTGCTGGGACTGGGAGTGGTGGGTAGGGGTGGGGGTGTGGGTCCTGCAGGGACTGGGGATGGTGGGCAGGAATGGGGATGAGGGTCCCACTGGGACTGGGGATGGTGGGCAGGGAGCAAGGCAGGGGCCTGTCCTGCACATCCCTGGGGTTGGGGAAAGCAATGCTGGCCCAGAGTTACCATGTCCCTTGCAGGCCTGACAGGGCTGCAGGGCCCTGTGGTTCCCATCAGGGGCAGAGGGGGGTCTGGCTATACTGGCCTGGGTGGGCACATGGTCTGCAGTACCAGCAGGAGGGACCTGCCCCCCAGTGTGTCCCCTCCATGCTGTTGGGTGCCAATAGAGTGTCCCCTGCCCTCACAGACAAGCTCCCACATCTGTGCCCAGGGTTGAACCCTTGGGCTGCAGAACAGCCTGGAGCACAACAAGGATCTGCTTTTGGGGTCTCCTTGTTTAAATACAGCTCAGACAGAGCCAGGGCTGTCCCTCATGGGTCCTGGGCAATGCTGGCCCCATGCCCTCCCTGTTTGCTCCTCTCTCACCAAGTACCAGCTGATGTCTGAACTCCCCCTTCTCCCTCTGCCCATCCCCATCCCAGCTGACTTACTTTGTGGGCATCCTGGTGATCCTGGCCTTTGCCTCCTGGGTGGCCCTGGCCAGGCCGATGGGAGATGAGATCTACGGGCTGGCCGTGTTGCTCGGGGCTGGCTCAGCCACCATCCTGGTCACCTCCCTGTCCATGACTGCAGATCTCATCGGCACCAACACGGTACGGCCCCTGCTCCTGGTGGGATGGGTGGGGGTGGGGGGTCACGGCAGGCACAGAACCCATGGGGGTGGGCACTGGTTAGGGTTGGGGGATGGAGACGCTAGGAGGGGGCTCTGCTGGGAAACCCCCGTGTGCTGTGCCCTGTGAGTGCTGTGCCCTAGGCTTTGCTGCTCTGCTGCAGTGAGGGCTCTGCCCATGAGGGGGCACACGGGGCTGCTTGGCCCAGCATGGCACAGCGCGGTTCCTTCTCCTCCCGCAGCACAGCAGCGCGTTTGTCTACGGTGCCATGAGCTTCACGGACAAGATGGCCAATGGCCTGGCTGTGATGGCAATCCAGAACCTGCACCCCTGCCCGTAAGCATCTCTGTGAAGCTGGGACTCCCCATTGCTGGGGAGCCATAAGGAAATATTCCAGGGTTGGAGCAAGAGGCACGGGTGGGAACCAGCTTGGATTTATAGAATCCCAGAATGGTTTGGACTGGAAGAGACTTTGAAGCTCATCTTGTTCCACCCCCTGCCATGGGCAGGGACACCTTCCACTATCCTACGTTGCTCCAAGCCCTGTCCAACCTGTACTGGAAGACTTCTAGGGATGGGGCAGCCACAGCTGCTCTGGGCACCCTGTGCCAGGGCCTGCCCACCCTCACAGGGAACAATTCCTGCCCAATCTCCCATCCAGCCCTGCCCTCTGGCACTGGGAAGCCATTCCCTGGCTCCTGTCCCTCCTTGCCTTGTCCCCAGTCCCTCTGCAGCTCTCCTGGAGCCCCTTTAGGCCCTGCAAGGGGCTCTGAGCTCTCCTTGGAACCTTCTCTTCTCCAGCTCTGATTTGTCTTAAACCCTTCTTCACCTTCCCTCCTGGCCTTGGATGAGGGCCCGAGCCATGCCCTGGGGATCTCCTTGCCCTGGGCCTTTCCCTCTCATCCCAGTGGGAGCCAGTCCTGACTCTGAAGACATGGAACCACTGTCAATAGCTCAGGGCTCCAGTCCCAGCCTCCAACCACATCCCTGCCTGTCCCCACAGGGCTGAGCTGTGCTGCCCTGCCTGTGTCAGCTTCTACCGCTGGGTGATGGTGCTGGTCACTGGCGGCATTGCTGTTGCTGCTGTCGCCACGCTCTGCTGCATCATGGTGTGGCCCATCCGGATCCGCTACTGTGAGTGGGGCTGAGGGCTTGGGGGTAGCCCGGCGTGGGGCTGGGAGCACTGGGAGGCCCCTGGCCAGCGCCAGCCTGGGTTAAAGCCACAGTGCCTTTGCAGATGTCCCCAGTGGGACAGCGGTGGGAGCCCTGTTGTCACTGGGCTGACTGCGGCCATGCTCGCAGGGGAGCCCTCGTGGTAGGACATGCGGCAGGGCCATTGTCCTGCTTCCTGCTGCTGCCCTCAGAGAGCGGCTGTGTCTGCTTGCTGTGCCCTTCTAGGGGAGCAATACCCCCTGACCTGGTCATGGCCGTGCTGGCCCTGGGGCTCCAGGATGTGTCGGGGGCAGCTCCATGTGCTGGGAGCAAATGTGGAGGATGGTGGGATGACCTTTGCCAGGCTGGGGAGCCAACACCTATGCTCAGTGCCTGTTCTGCCTCTCTGGGTGCCAATGCCTCACTCTGGGCTGGGGGAACAGGATGGAGCCCTCATGCTGCTTGGGGCCCTGCTGGGTCGGGTCTCTGGTGCTAGCAGAAGAGTCCCAGGAGGGCCAGGCCAGCACATGTGGGTCACCCCACGCTGCCCTCTTTCCTGACCTGCCCCTTCCTCCTCTTCCTCTGACAGCAACAGGTGCTGTTGGCCTGCAGGGGCTGAGCAGCACCAGGACCCCCGAAAGCAGCACCGGGAGTGCTGAGGGAGAGAGCCGGAGCAGCACCGTCAACTGAGCGGGGCCATATCCTTGACCACCGTGTCCTCAGGACTGTGTCCTCAGCCACCATGTCCTTGGCCACCGCAGTGCCACACTCTGAGTCCCGAGAGTCCCCTGCACTGGGGGCCACGGGGCTCTGGGGAGGGGGGTGACCCCCACCCTGTCTCCTTGCACTGGACTCACGTCCCCACCCTGGACTCTCGTGTCCCAGACCCCACCGGGCCGGGGAAGGCTGTCCCTGCTGCAGTGTCACTGGTGCAGGGTCACCTCTCACCTCCAAATGAACACTAGAAGGACCCGGGCCAGGCTGGGGCAGCCCCAGCAGAGGTGGGCGCCCGGCCCGAGGTTTTAACATGATTTTGCAAATACGTACAAACGGCACTTTATAAAGGACGAGAAAAAGGAGAGAAAATAAACAACCACATCGCTGATGCCCCTGGGATGGAGGTGGGCTCCGCTCTGGGGTGCGGGATGCCACAGCTGAGGCTGGAGCAGGTTTGGGGCGCGCAGGGGGCTCGGGGGTGCCCAGCGCTGCTCCCGCCCGGCCTCGCGGTGAGGGCCGGCCTGAGGGGCGGCGGGCAAAGATGGCCGCCCTCAACCCCCATGGCGGCGCCCGCACACAAAATGGCGGCCGCGGAGCAGCGTTGGAGACAAATGATTGGTCCGTGTGCAGCGGACCCGCCTCCCGGGGCGGGGTAGCCAATGGGAGCGGTCCTTGCGCAGCGGGGGCGGGGGTCCAAGAGTGTGTGTGTGTGTNTCTGTGTCTGTCTCTGTGTCTGTCTGTGTCTGTGTCTGTGAGTGTGTGAGACTGTGTGAGTGTGTGTGTGAGTGTGTGTGTGTGTGAGTGGGTGTGTGTGTGGGAGTGTGCTAGAGACTGTATGTATGAGAGTGTGAGAGAGACTGTGTGTGTGAGTGTGAGAGAGACTCTGTGTGACTGTGTGTGTGACTGTGTGTGAGAGAGACACTAAGTGTGTGTGGGTATGTGTGTGTGACTCTGTGTGTGACTGTGTGTGTGTCTGTGTGTGACGTGCGTGTCCCCATATGTGTGTGTAGATATGTGTGTGTATGTGTGTACAAGCTGTGTGTGTACAGATGTGTGCAGTGTGTCTGTACATGTGTGTGCTCTGTATGTGTCTATACATGACACATACATGAACATGTGTATGTGTGTACATGTGTGTGTCCGCGTGCTTTGCGTGTGTGTCCGTACCTGTGTGCCCGCAGGATGTGCTGTGTGCGCTCGAGGTGCCAGCAGTGGGGCGGCGTGGGGTGTATACATAACCCATGGAATGCGTTGGGCTGGACGGGACCTCAAAGCCCATCCCAATCCCACCCCTGCCGTGGGCAGGGACACCTCCCACTGTCCCAGGCTGCTCCCAGCCCCAGTGTCCAGCCTGGCCTTGGGCACTGCCAGGGATCCAGGGGCAGCCACAGCTGCTCTGGGCACCCTGTGCCAGGGCCTGCCCACCCTCCCAGGGAACAATTCCCAGTTCCCAATCTCCCACCCAGCCCTGCCCTCTGGCACTGGGAAGCCATTCCCTGGCTCCTGTCCCTCCATGCCTTGTCAGCAGTCCCTCTGCAGCTCTCCTGGAGCCCCTTTAGGCTCTGCAAGGAGCTCTGAGGTGTCCCTGGAGCCTTCTCTTCTCCACGGGAGCACCCCCAGCTCTCCCAGCCTGGCTCCATGGCAGAGGTTCTCCATGGTCCCCCTGTCCATGCCCTGTGCCTGCACACCCAGGTCCGTGTGCGCACCCTGGATGAGCTGTTGGAGCCCCTGCCGTGAGGGCTGTGGGGTCGTGTGTGCACAGCAGGACACGAATGTGGGGTGAGGTGGGGTTCAGGGGGCTGGGGGATGTGAGAGGGTGTCGCCAAGAGCAGGGAGAGACACCACGAGTGTGTTCAGCGTGGGGGAACGGAACAGGATCCAGAGGGATGGAGTGGGATCCTGTGAGTGAGGTGGGTGTGCGGGGTGCAGCCCCCCGGGCCGCGCCGTGTCCCACCTCGGGCCGGCCCGGGTTTATGGCCATTCCTCGCTGCGGGAAGGGCCTTATCAGCCCCGGTCCAGAGAGCAGCGGCTGAGCCGGGCTGAGTCCTTGGCCTTCGCACCTGCCCCAGGGCCCGCGGGAGGGCGCGGTCCGGGCTCTGCCCAGCGCCCCCGGCCCGGCCGCGCCCCCTCCCCAGTTTCCTCTGGGGGCTC
>VZTN01025415.1:60224-89040 GCA_013400515.1 Erpornis zantholeuca | reverse complement strand
CCCTGGGCCCGCGCGTGGGTGCAGGACCGCAGTCGCGTTCCCGTCCCCTCTGGAGCCAGCCCGGCCACGCACTCCAGCACCGGCCGTGATCCGGGCCGGCACCCCCGGTCTAGGAATCACTTTTCCCGTCACTTGCCTGTACAAGGGTCACCAGTTCCCGCGCCACCCCGGCCCCCGCTCCCCATGGGGGTCGCAGCCAGCACATGATACCATGGGACAGGCAAAGGACTCGTGCGACCGGGTGGGCTCTGCTGTCCCGGCGTGGCCTGAGCCCCGTCCCCATGTTCTCCCCGATGGAGGAACAGGTTGGTGACCCTGGGAGTTGCTGTGCCGCAGGAATGGACCGTCCCCACAACCTGCCCTCTCTCCCCGAGCTGTCGGACTCGTCCCTCGTGCCGGGGAAGCTGAGGCGCAGCAGGCGGCGGGCGCTGGGGCAGAAGCAGTGGCAGAGCCTGGAGGAGAGGGGAAGTGCCCGGTTGGGGCAGCCCAAGCTCACCAGGTGGGTGCTGGCACCTCACGGAGACACATCCCGCACCCCAGCCCCACATCCCACCTGTGCCCCTCGAGTCACCCCCTCCGATGCCTCCTTCCAGATCCAGGACCTATGAGTCCTCCTGCAAGGAGCCAGAGCAGGCAGCCACGGGCAGGCAGGGACCCCCATCCCCCTCGGTGAGTCTTAGGGTACTGGAGTGAGGAGCAGGACCTCAGCACCAGCCTCAGCCCCATAGTCTCGGCTGGACGCTCTCTTGGGGCGGGGGCCGTGGGAGGGCTCGTCCCGGTTCCGTGGCAGCGTGGTGATGGAGCAGGGGGCTGCAGGATGCCCGCGGTGCCAGGGCTGGCCCCGAGCACTACCCCCCGACCTCCCCTAGCTGAGCAAGCAGGACAGCAGCTACCGCCGGGCCTTTGGGGAGCTCGCCGAGCAGGACGTGCTGCTGGGCTGCTTCTCCTGCGCCTGGCAAAGAGAGGTGCCCTACTACGGCCGCCTCTACGTGTCCTCCCGCCACATCTGCTTCCACTCCAACCTCCTGCTCAAGGACATCAAGGTGGGTTGGAGCGGGCGTGGGGCCGGCGGCACAGGCGGGGGCACAGGTGGCAGCCGGGAACACGGTGACACAGCCTGTCCCCTCCGGCACAGGCCGTGGTCCCTGTTGCCTCCATCTCAGCCCTCAAAAAGACCAACACGGCGCTGGTGGTGCCCAACGCTATCAGCATCCGCACGGCCAATGGGGAGAAGGTGAGAGTGGGGACAGTGCTGGAGAGCAGCTGCGCCCGGGGCTTTACGGAATGTCCTGGTCCCCATGGACTCCAGACTGTGACCGAGGGGGCAGCTCTGGCACAAATCCCCTTCCCTCTCCCCGGCAGTTCCTCTTCGTGTCACTGCGCCAGCGAGAGGCCACGTACCACCTCCTAAGGTCGGTCTGCAAACACCTGCAGGTAGGTGGGGGCTGGATGGGGAGGGAGGCTCCATCCATCCATTGCAAGGCACCTCTCTTCATCTCTTCTCATCCAGGACAGTGGCCAGAGCCCTCGAGAATCAGTGAGCAGTGAGGAAACCCTTAGGAAGTCTCTGGTAAGGCCATGGAATGGAGGGCAGGAGGATGCAGGAGGGGTGGTCCCAGCCCCCTGGATGGGGTGGGCTGGGTGCAGTGGCCCCTGGGAAAATGGGGGTGGAAACATGAAAAGCCCTACCCTGGGGTGGTGCAGACCCCATGACCCTCCCTTCTTGTGGGTAATACAGGTCCCATCAGGTCCTGCCCATGTCCCCGTGGCAGTGGAGCAGGTGCCTTGGGGACACACCCCACCACCGGGGCTTGTCCTCTTCCAGATCGCCAGCCAGTCAGACCTGGAGCAGAGCACCCCAGAGCCCAACAGCCTCCACGAGTCCCTGGGTGAGCGGCCACCCTGGTGCACCCCTCGCACGCTCACAGCCCCCTGCTCGTGTCCCCACCTGCATTCATGCCCCACTGGCAGCTCTGGGCTCTGCTCCCCCTCCCCAGACACACAGGGTCTGGGAGGGACTGCCTGGCCCTCTTCCCCCCGACCAGCATCTCCCACAGCAGCAGGGAGCGCAGGATTGGCTCTTTGTGTGCCCCCGTGTGCTCCCAGGATGCCTAGACCCCTCCCTGGGGCACTCACCGAGTGTCTCTGGTCACCTGCAGATGAGCCAAGCCCGACATCAAGGCATGCAGCAGAGGAGGATGATGAGGTGGCCCTCCTGGTTCCCAGCAGCAGCAAATGGGTGCCCTCGGCAGGGTTACGTGGCCTCTGGGGTGGGTCAAGGGCTCAGCTTGGGGAGATGTTGCTGGGGGTTTACAACCTGGCAGAGCGGAGCACACACTCTCACTGCCACTAACACTACCCTGTCCTGGCAGGAGGACCCCACACTGTGCTCTGGACCTGGGCCACTGCACTTTGGTCCCGGATAAATCCCCAGCTGAGCCCTGTCAACATCATCATCATTGTCTACCTGCTGCTGTGAGTCCCCAGGAACTGCTCACACCCCCGGTCCCCATCCCCGCTGAGCCCCAGCACAGCCTCTCCAGGGTGGCACTGGCGGGCCAGGGTTCCCGCATTTTCCCGGGACACCCATCCCCAGGGCGAGCCCATGGGAACCTGGCCTGGCACTGCTGCTGCCCATGTCCCCACCCTGTGCCCCCTGGCTGATGCCAGCCTGTCCCCAGCATGGTGGCCTTGCTGCTGTCCTCGGGGTACATCGGTCTGCGCATCGCAGAGCTGGAGCAGCAGCTGGCGTTCGTGGGAGCTTGGCCACACCTCAACCTGTCACAGCAGTGAGTGGGGGGGTGTGGGGGGGCCTCTGTCCCCAGCAGAGACCCCCTCTCACCCTGCCTCTCCCCAGGTACAAGACAACATGAGGCCAGTGAGGACCTGGCTATCCCCGGAGCCCCAGCTGGGGGGGTCAGAGGGCTCAGGGGCTGCTCTGAGCCCTTCCTTGGCCTCTCAGGGGCCTCTGTCACCAAGTGCCTTCCAGCCCCCCCAGGATGCCTAGGAAGACCACGTGGGCTGCGAGGCTCCATCTCACTCCCCCGTGTCTGCCCACCCTGAGCAGCAGCAGAAGGGACCCAGGGAGCTCCTGGTGGGGCACAGAGCAGAGAAGGGGGGCTGGAGTCTGCACCAACCCCCACCCAGCCCCCCCTGCCACGGAGGGCAGGCAGAGGGGGCCAAGCCCCAGGCAAGGCATGGGCACAGAGAACAGAATATTTTATTAATAAAGATTAATAAAATCTGCATTGTATTAATACTTATTATTTGCTGTGCCAGATTCCAGCATGAAGCAGCCCCATCATGCAGCCCCTGCTCCCCAGAACAGACCAGGACCCAGCAGGACCGGGGGCTTTGACTCTGACTGGTGTGGGGAGGCAGCTCCAGGTGCTGATGTCCCAGGGGTGCAGGGAGCAGCAGGAGACCCTGAGCAGTCCCCCAGGGCTCTGGCTGCTGGTGACAATGGAGGACAGAGGGGAAAGGGGTGGTGGGGGTGCACCAGGGAGCCCCAGGGCCCTGCAGCTGGCCAGGCCCTGGCTCTTACCCTGCTCCTTCCCTAGGATGGGGCTCACCTGCCAGAGCAAGGGGTTCCAGCAGGTGCAGGGTCTCAGGTACACGGTGGGGACAATGGAGTCCCACACGTTCTGAGCATAAGCTGGGGGTGGGAGCAGAGCTGGGGGTACAGCAGGACCTGCACCCAGCCCAAATTCCTGGACCTTAATCCCATTCTGGGCCAGTCAAGGAGCCCTGGGGTTTCCCCCAAGCACCAAGGTGGGAAAACTGAGGCACTAACAGCTCCTTGTTCCACTCTTTTCTCTGTGCCATTTCCTGGGCCATCCCTTCCCCAGACCCACAGCTCAGCTCCGTGCCTGGGACAGCAGCAGTGGGTGATGCCAAGGTCAGGGATCCTTTTCCTCCTCATCCTGCTGCTCTGCCCAATGCACCAGCTCTGCCCCATACTACCCAGGCTGGGGGCATCTTCCAGCAGCAGGCCTGGTCCCCAGAGCACAAGACAATGAGGGGAGAGACCTGCCAGGGTTCCATGTCCCTCCCGAGGGCTGGAACAAGGCACAGGTGTGGGGGCACAGGGCTGCATCCCACTGAAGAGGTGTCCACAGGGCTCCAGTGCCCAGGGAGGATAGGTGCTATCCCCAGACTCCTGACTCGAGGGCCTGTGGAACCGAGGGGCTCTGCACCCCAGCCTTCCTGCAGCCATCCCCTGGCACCCACCCCACACCATGGAGGGGCTGTGCCAGGCCAGAGGCCCCTTTTCCTCCTTCCTGCCATGTTGAGGGGCACAGGGCAGGGCAGGGAGGGGGGAACTGTGCCCTCTCCCAGCAGCAGGAAAGCAAACAGGAGCGGGAAGCTGGGAGCAATAAACCTCAGGTGAGAGCTGTGCCAAGAAAGTCGGTACCTGCAGAGGTGGGTGGGGACCCCGGGGAATTGCTGCACCCTTCGCTGTGGAGAAGCAAAGCAGAGTCATGGAGCCCAATCCCAATAAATTCACAACCTGTTTAATGCCAGTTCAATTGCTTTACATGGAAAAGTTACAGTGCGCTCCATGTTTGTCTGCCATCACATGACACCTGGGATACGACGACGCCACGAGGCTGCAGACTCTGTCACCCAGCTCTGGGAGGACCCTGTGCCTGGGTCAGTGCTCACAGGTCACACACACTAACACATCACCTCAGCTCTGCCCTTTTCCCTATTGAACCCACAGCTGGTGACAGTGACAGTATCACCCTGAGACACTTGCACAAACCCAACTCCACACGGATACAACTGGGAGCTCCTGCCTGGCAGTGGGGCAGAGAAGGCAGCTGTACCAGGCTCTGACAGCCAGGTGAGGGTGAGCAGCCTGTTCTTGCCACACTCTGTCACCAACACATGTGGCCACAGAACGGCCCTGGCCTGGGAATCATCAGCCTCCCTGCCAAGAGCAATAAGAGAAGCCACCATGAGCCAACCTGCTCCCAAGGCAGAGAGAAAAGTGAGATGTAGACACAAGATGTAGTTTGGGAAAGTGCTTGGCAAGAGGGGACAATGGTGGGGGATAGAGCAATGAGGAGCTGTCCTTCCACTGCAGCTCGGAGCACTGGGCAGTGGCTGCAATGCCCACCTGGCACTGCCCACCCACAGCACTGCTACTCCTCCCCAGCAGCTTCTGGGGCTCCTTGAGGAAGTTCCCACATCACAGGGTGAGGGGCAAATCCACTCCTGTGGAGCCCTAGGGCACACCAACCATCACCACATTCACCAGCACCAGCTTAGTGCCTGGCTCCCTCCTGCTCCAGAATGGGCTGAGACCTCCTATGTGCCCCCAGCCCAAGCACCTAGGCCTTCCCAGAGGAGAAAGCAGTGTGACCTGGGGGTCTGCACAGTGCTATTTAGCAGGAGGCAATCTGCAACAGGAACATCCACAGCACGGCCACCAACCTCCCCAGCCCCTCTGAACAGTCCTTTCCCCAGGTGATGACACCCACAAGAGATCACCTCTTACTGCAGGTGGCCCTTTGCTTCAAACCCATTCCCCAACTTAATGATCCAACTCAATTTAGCACCTCCCAGGTGCTTTGGGTGCTCCCAACCCACAGTGATGTAGAACAGTGCCCAAAAGTGGAATAAACAACACACGATGGGCCAGGGGGTGACTTCAAACCATGCCTCATGTCCTATGATCAGAGCTACACTAAAGCAGTTGTGCTCAAACTGTGTTTCAGAAATTGTGTTGAAATTCCATTTTGGTGGCAAGTGAGATGACAAAGTGGCCTGTGGGCCTGGGAGACTTGGAGCTGCCAGGGGCACCCAGCACACCAACTCCTCAGTGACTCCCAGTACACGTGACACACATGCAGCACCAACAGCCCTGGTGTGATGGCACAAGTGGTCAAGGCTGTGGTGAACAGGCTGTATCAGCCTTCCCACACCTTGGCTCACCCTAAGGATCCTGGTGGTACTGGGGACAGGCAATCATAGTCCTACTGCCTGGCTTTAGGGAAAGAAGGGAGAGGAGACAAAACAACAAAGAAAAAAAAGAAAGAGAAAGCATTACCTATGCAATCTACAGAAAGAGGACATGTTTATATACACAGCCAGGAAATTCCACATGGGAACAGGAAGCAATGCTGGGAGAGGGCAGGAGGCAGGCAGGGCCCGGGCAGGGCAGGCACAGGTCAGATGAACAGGCTGTGCAGCCTCACAGCTTCTCTTAAATTAAAAGCACCACACACACAGACCATTTGTGTTACACCCCATGGGCTCCAACAACAGCCAGAACTCTCATCCCACACAACCTAAAAACCCCAAAACACACACCAAAACCCAACCCTGGCTGGGAGTCGGAGATAACAAAAAAGCAACGCTGCAGCCCTGCTTCAGGAGAACCCCTCTTTCAGCCAGAAAAGGCCCTGCTCACCCCAAAAATCAGATTTTCAGGATTTGTTTTTGTTCTCAAACACATCCCAACTGCTTCTGGCCTCAGGGAGACTCCAGAGCAAGGCACCCACCCAGTGGCACCAAAGGAAGCTCCACATGCACAGATGGGTTTCTTTCTTCATAAAGTCCTTGCTTCTCCTCTCTGGTAACTCCCAAGATCATCCCAGAACATGAAACAGCAACTGCAGAACTTCCCAAATCTGCTCCCTTAAGAGGTGAAGCTTTTCCAAGTCTCCTCCAAAGTCTAGAGCCCAAAGTGTATTTGTTCGGAGGCAGCTGTCAAGCATGCCAAAAAAATCGAGCTGTCTTACGGGAATGATCACATCAAGTACTACAGTACCTGTCTGGGGGGAAAAAATAAAGAAAAAAAAAAAAGGAAAAATAGGCAGGTCTCCAGTTTCTTCCTGGAATGGGGATGCCAGGCTATGAACGAAGCCCTTAGATGCCCAGCCCGGAGCTGTGCCCCTCGCACCAGCTGTACCGCACCAGTCTGGCTGGCTCCTGCCTCCAGAGGGGTCACTTGAGGACACAGAGCAGCACGTCAAACCCCTTCCCACAGCAGCAAGGATATGCTCCTCTCTTGCAGGAGGGACACCACGGCAGTGGGGATGGCCTCGGTCCATTCTTAATGGTCCATGTCGCACGAGTCCTCCTCAGTGCCATCCGGATGGCTGGAGGGTGCTGGGTTAGCACTTCTCTTGCACCCGTTTCCCTTTATGAAGGATGAATCCAATAACCTTTGGCAGTTCCCTCCCCACCCCACCCCTTCCCAAATACTGCCCAGCCCTGTGGGTCACAAGCACATATTTAATGAGCTGGGTCCTTCTCCAGTCCCACGGCTCTCCCTCCCCTTGGCTGGGCTCCGGGGGTCCATGCACGCCGAGGGAGTGGTCTGATCCTGGAATGTCAGGCTGTAGGTTCCTGGGGCACAGGGAGGGGATTTATCGTATCCTGGTGAAGAGGTTGAGCACAGATACAGACTCCTGACAAGGGAAGACAAAGCACGGGGTAAACAGCTGTTACTTCACGTGCTTCTGGGTTGGTTTGTTTTTAATCTGGTACCTCTAGCTCAGGGCATAATCCCAGCTCAAAGTCCAACACCATAAATATTCCCACGGGCTTCTTCCAAATGGTAACAAAGTGCATGGCAGGCTAGAGTGCCATTCCCAGAGCTCTGCAGGCAGCTGTACCCCAGAGAAGGCAAGAACTGGGGACCCCCAGGAGCCATGCCAGCTCCCCTCAGTCCCCTCCTCCAAATCCCTCTGCCAGGCACCCAGGAAAGCTCTCAGAGCATCAGGCACATCGCTTTTAGTGATGGCAAGTTGTCACTGGCAGAATCCATGATCCCATTTTCCTCCAAACCCCCATTTTAAGCAGTTTTGTAAAGAGGCAGGGGATAATCAGGGAATCACAGAATGGTTTGGGCTTCAAGGGACCTTAAAGTTCATATTGTTCCACACTCTGCCATGAGTTGCTCCAAGCCCCATCCAGGGCCCTGAGCACTGCCAGGGATCCAGGGGCAACCACAGCTGCTCTGGGCACCCTGTGCCAGGGCCTGCCCACCCTCCCAGGGAACAATTCCTGCCCAATCTCCCATCCAGCCCTGCCCTCTGGCACTGGGAAGCCATTCCCTGGCTGCTGTCCCTCCATGCCTTGTCCCCAGTCCCTCTGCAGCTCTCCTGGAGCCCCTTTAGGCCCTGCAAGGAGCTCTGAGGTGTCCCTGGAGCCTTCTCTTCTCCACGTGAGCACCCCCAGCTCTCCCAGCTGGCTGTCACCCAAGAGCTCAGCTCAGTGAGGCCCCTGAATTACTGCTCTGCTCAGCAGCCCTGGAGAGGGCTCCTCTGGCCTGGAGAGGGATGTTGTGTCACACCTGCCTTGGGCACACAGGGCAACCTTTTACTTAAATCTCAGCAAACCCTTCACTGCCCCTGCCTTGATCTGCAGGAAGGGATCAGTGAGGAGGCAGCAGAGCAGAGCCAACGTGGCCTGAGCTCCCCCAGGCAGCTCCCCCATGCCTGGCCTTACCTTCGTCGAGCGAGTTTTACTGAAGACGTTCCAGAAGCGCAAGGTTTCGTCTCCAGCTCCTGTGACAATGGCCTCCCCATCAGGGGACATTGCCTAAGGACAAGACAACAACCTTTAGCACCTGTCACATTTTTGAGGCTGAAAACAAGTCTGTTGGAATGCAGGAGAGATTTCACTCTCCTTCCTACTCCAACTACCAACTACCTCTACTTCCAGGTGCCTCATGCAGCCTCAGGTGCAATTTGGGCACTTGCACCTTATGGTGCAGCTCTGGAACACATGGGGGGAGTGTTGTGGAAAGGACACTTGTGTTAAGAAATCCAAGCCATGTGTAACTGAGGCTGTTCCTTCCGGGATTATCAACATGCCTGAAGGCAGGAAGATGATATGACTGGATTTTCTGGCTGTATTGGTTGCTTACATTGGGATCTACCTCCCAAAACAGCATCAGCATTTGTCAGCTCTGTTGTGAACTGCTGACAGCCCCATGTAACAGTAACAGCAGATACAAGATCAGTCAGGATTACCCGCAACAAATGTTTAACAACAAATCAGGAGGGCTGGAAGCAGCAAATTCTTCCCTGGGCAGCAGTCATCAGTGAAGAGGTGTGAAAGTCTTCTGGGAGCAAGGAGAGAAGCTTGTGTTTCATAAAATCACAGAATCACAGAATATGCTGGGTTGGAAGGGGCCTTAAAGCCCATCTTGTTCCACTCTCCCAGGCTGCTCCAAGCCCCAGTGTCCAACCTGGCCTTGGACACTTCAGGGGCAGCCACAGCTGCTCTGGGCACCCTGTACCAAGGCCTCCCCACCCTCCCAGGAAGAATTCCTTTTCAATACTCCATCTAACCCTGCCCTGTGGGAGTCTGAAGCCATTCCCCTTTGTCCTGCTATTCCAGATCCTTATCCAAAGTCCCTCTGCAGCACTCCCGGAGCCTCTTTAGGCACTGGAAGGTCTCCCTGGAGCCTTCTCTTCTCCAGGCTCAGAAGAGTTTCCTTAGAAGAAAACTCAGATGTTTCCTCAGGAGAGGTTGGCAGGCTTTGCTATCATTAACAAAGCCTCACATTTCCATAGCTGCACATCAAAGTGTCCCTCGCAGGCATAGAAACCAAACAGAGTTTTCCACTGCTCATGGGGAGTGTTCACATTTCCATCCAGGCAGCTGATGATACCACTGGCACTGCTGCTTTGGGTCCCCATCTGAGCATACCTGCAGCCAGGTGAGCAGCTAGAGAGCCATGGCCATCACTCACCAGATACAGGACTCTATAGGAGTGCCCCGTCAGCTTTGCTACTTGAGTTAACGAGGGGTATTTCCAGACGAGGATCTGGTTCTGGGAGTATCCATGGGTGCTCACCTGAAAGGGGAGAGGGAACATGCATCATAGGATCATGGAATTTTTAAGGCTGGAAAACACCTCCAAGACCAACAAGCCCAGTACCACACCACATTCACCACTAACCCACATCCCCAACTGCCACATCCACATGTTTTCTGAACTTTCCAGGAATGGTGACTACACCACTGCCCCGGGCAGCCTGTTCCAGTGCCTGACCACCATGAAGAAATTTTCCCAATATCCAATCTAAACCTCCCCTGGAGCAACTTGAGGCCATTTCCTCTTGTCCTGTCTCTTGTTACCTGGAAGAAGAGCCTGAATCCCATCTGGCTTCACCCTCCTGTCAGAGGGCGAGAAGTTCCCCCCTGAGCCTCCTTTTCTCCAGGCTGAGCCCCTGCAGCTCCCTCAGCTGCTCCAGGTGCTCCAGCCCCTTCCCCAGATCTGTTCCCTTCTCTGGACATGCTACAACCTCTCAATGCCTTTCCTGTAATGAGGGGCTCAAAAACCGACTCCAGCACTTAAGGTGCCTCACCAGTGCCCAGCACAGGGGGACGGTCACTGCCCTGGTCCCACTGGCAACACCTTGCTGGTACAAGCCAGGATGCTCTCGGGCTCCTTGCCCACTTGGACACACCTGGCTCATGCTCAGCCACACTTCCCCACGCAGGGAAGCTCGGCAGCAGCTGCACCGAGAAGGACTCACCAGCTCGTTGGCGTGCTTGGACCAGGCCAGGTTGCACACCTGGGAGCCGGTGTCGATGCACTGCAGGGGCTGCCCTGTGAGGGTGTTCCAGAAGCGGATGCAGCGGTCAGCTGTGCCCCCACCCGAGGCCAGGAGCCCGTGCTGGTGTGGCGACCAGGCGATGGCTTTGACTGCTGCCAGATGCTCTGTGTATTGCTGGACAGGGCTCAGGCTGGAGTGATTCCAGACAAGGAGCTGGCAGAGAGGAGAGACATGATCAAACTTGTGCCTCGGTCATGTGTGCACTACACCCACAAGCCACGATGGGACCAGTGAGGGCAGCTGGGCAACAAGAGGATTTCCCACAGCTCTGCCCAGGCATGCAGAGCTCCACTCTGCACTTCACAAAATCATGGACTGGTTTGGGTTGGTTAAAGCTCATTCAGTTCAAACCCCTGCCATGGGCAAGGACACCTTTTACTAGACCAGGTTGCTCTTAACCCCATCTGACCTGGCCTTGAACACTTCCAGGGATGGAGCAGTCACAACCATCTTGGCACCACCCTCAGCTGAGGAGCTGTCCTTCCCCCAGGCCACAAGGCAGGAACAGCCCCTAAGGTAAGGGAATGAAGCTAAAGAAACAGCATCACCAAAGGGGGCCTCAGACCCTCCCGTTGCCTTTCTGGCTCTATCAGTTCAGAACACATCTAGAAATCTGCTCAGTTCATTAAGAGTTATTCTGAGCGGGAGGAACTCGGTCCAACCATGCTGTCACACAGACACTGGGCACATTCCCTACCTAGCAACCCACTCCAAAGGGCTTGGAACACTGCTTTTTTGTGACAGATGCTTCTCCCATATGGTGCTCAGTGAGCTGCAAGCCTGAGTTACAGGTATGAGAACTCACATAGCTCTACCTCAGGTTCCTGCTGCACACAAACATTACTGCAACAAAGGGGACCATACACTACTCAAACAAAGCCAGGAAGGGCAGCTTAGCAGTGGTTTTGTTGAACTCAACCCCGTGAGCCGAGCTAGAGATTTAATTAGCCAAATACAGAAGCAAAATTAAATTTGCCTTTTTCATTTTATTAGGAAGAGAAGACTGAGTAGAAGCTTAGTATGATTTATGTTTGGTCACAGTCCAACAACCAAAACAAAAGTCCACTTCAGAGAGGCCAAACATTCCTTAAAGAATCACTGAACCATTAAGGCTGGAAAAGACCTTCAAGATCAAGTCCGACCTTTGACCTAATCCCACTGTGCCCACTAAATCACATTGCAAAGTGCCCTATCCACTTGTTTTTTGAACAGTTCCAGGAATGGCAACTCCCCCCCTGTCCTGGGCAGCCTGTTCCAATGCTTAACCACTCTTTCAGTGAAGAAATTTTTCCCTAGTCATAGAACCATACAATGGCTTGGCTTGGAAGGCACCTCAAAGCCCATCTAGTTCCACCCCTTGCAACGAGTAGGGGCAGCTTCCACTAGACCAGGTTGCTGCACATCCTGGCTTTGAACACCTCCAGCAATATAATAACATCCAACCTGAACCTTCCCTGGTGCAACTTGACAACATTCCCCTTTGCCCTAGAAAGAAAGGGGGTCTGACATTTCCCCCGACCCCTTGGAAGGAATGTACCTTATTATCATTGCCTCCAGAGGCCAGGAGCTGGTGGTCCGTGGACCATTTGAGGCCGCAGACCTCCTGCCTGTGTCCCTGGAGCCGCCGCTCAGACTGCAGGGGCGGGGTGCGGATGTCTCGCTGCAGGATCATCCTGTCCCGGCTCCCAGACGAGAGCTGGTCCGCGTTCCACGCCAAGGCACCTGCAACAGGGGCAGAGCTTCAGGGGGTGTTGTAAGAGTCATGCAATCACACAATCACTGAGGCTGCACCTCTAGGGTCACCAAGTCAACTCAGCAGCACCACCACATTCACCACCAAACCATGTCCTCAAGTGCCACATCCACATGTCTTTTAAACACTTTTCAGGCATGGTGATTCTGCCACTGCCGTGGGCAGCCTGTTCCAATGATTTATTACCCTTTCTGTGAAGCAATCTTCCCAGTATCCAATCTAAACCTCCACTGGCACAGCTGGAGGGCATGTCCTCTCATCCTGTCCCTTGCTCCCTGGGAGCACAGTTCAACCCCCACCTGGCTCCACCCTCCTGTCAGGGAGTTGTACAGAGCCACAAGATCTCCCCTGAGCCTCCTTTTCTCCAGGCTGAGCCCCCTCAGATCCCCTGTTGCTTCTGGTGCTTCAACCCCTTCCCCATCTCTATTCCCTTCTCTGAACACGCTCCAGCCCCTCAATGTCCTTCCTGTTGTGAGAGATCTAAAACTCACCCTAGTAATTTAGGTGGGACTCAGCAGTGCCCAGCAGAGAGGGGTGGTCACTGCCCTGGTCCTGCTGGCCACACTATCAAGTCCAACCCTTCCAGTCCTGCAGCAGTCGGTGAGCAAAATGCAGCCATCACAGCTGCCAGGGTTCAAAAAAAACCCCTAACAAACCTCAAATGATTCCTCACAGACCTCCCTTACATCCACTCTCTGGAGTCCTAGATCAGGGCACAAACAGAGATTACCCTGAACAGACTGACTGCAGGTATTACCAACCCTACTTCACAGTGCATTGAAGCACAGCAATAGATCTCAGAAGGTGTGTGGACTTCCCAAATCTCACCCGAGAGTTTAGATTCACAACATCTCTAAGCAGAAGAAAACAGCCCCCAAAAAAGGGAACTGGAAATCTCAGCGTGAAGCTGCCAGCAGGGCTGAAATCGGAAGCCAGCAGCAGTGAAGGGATGTTGTAACCAAACCCAAAAAGCCTCAAGCATGGAGGAAACACCTGCTGCAACACCCAACCACCACCACACCCAGACCAGAACACCACAGTTACGAGATGATAATATTTTGAACCTGCTCAAGACACAGCAGGGAAAAAATATCAATCTTGGTACTCTGAGTTCTCTATTTCCAGCAGATCCCTGGCTAGCAAAGTTCAATCAGGAAGGAGAGACCCCTGAGAACCCTCTGCCTCCCCACTCCTTACCGACTCTGGCTGTGTGTCCCTCCAGCATGGAGAGCTTCTTTCCTGCAGCTGCATCCCAGATCTGCACAAAGCCCTTGTGAGTACCAACAGCCACCAAGTTCCCCTGGACAAAGAGAGAGCCAGGATCAGTACAGCCAGGAAGTACAGCCAGAAAACTGAAAGCTGAGGAAGAGACTTGACATAAATCCCACGAGATGGAAAACATCCAGAGTTCTTCCATCTTATGTGTTTTTCCCTACTGAGAGGTCCAAGCAGCCTGTCTGGAATATATTTACTGTATTTTTATTTACTCGTAGTCCTGATCCATGGTAGGAAGCTGCTGGAGATCAGCAGGCTCAGGAATTTATGTCTGCGAAGTCCATGGGCCGAAGAAACAAACTGGTTCTTTCTCCCTCCCACTCCTCTTAGCAATGCCTCGAGAACCTCAAGATACAAGAGGCTGCTCTTTATCCCCTCTCTTTTAGCAGAGAAAAACCAACCCAAGGAGTTAACTACAGCTATGATGATGGTGACTAAGTGACATGTGTCTCAGCTGTCCTTGCCAACAGTGTCATACTGACCCGCTCTGACCAGCCCACAGATGTCACGGAATCGCCTTCCACAGAGAGGTCACACAGCCGGGTCACCTTCAGAGACAGAATGGGGTAAGAATGTGTTTTTGTCACAGCACCATTGGCTGTCTCACAGAGCAGTGCTGTGTTTGGGATACAGCGTGATAAGTGCTGAGCCCTCACACAGCACATTCCATAGCTATGCAAGGTTGGAAAAACCCTACATTAACAGGCAATTCAGTCTTCAGACACTCATGACCATTTACCTGACTTGTACAAGCACTCCACAGGTAAACACAAGTACCAAGGCCAACGCTGAGGACGTTAAGAGAGGACCAGTCCACCAGGTTAAGGTAGAAGTCGTCCTGCAGCTCTGGGGCATCCAGCACTTTGAAAGGAATCTTGGAGATTTTCCGAGTTGGTTTTCGAGGTGATCTTAGCAGCTTCTGACTGTTTACAAAAACAGATTAAAAAACAACTACAGGAATCTGCACAACACAGTAGATGGGAGGCAGAGGTGTATCCACTCTTTACAGAGCACTCCGAAGTTTCTACAGAAATCCAGAGACAAAAAGGCTGCACAATGCTTTTTCAGCAGCAAGACTGGAAGGAATTAGGTTCTGCTTCTACAAAGGAGCTATGAAGCAGAAAGGTAAACTGATTACTGAGAGCTGACCAAGACATACTGAGCACATAAGCAGGCTGGGCACCTGCAGGAATTCTTAGAACTCAACTTAAATTTAAAATAAATTTTAAATTTATTATCTCTCCAGATTTCCAAACCCAATTCACACTGCAATTTTCGAGCTTTAGATAGAAGTCCTAGAGAGCCTCACAGAATCCTCTGTCCCAGCCCTTCTCTTATAGTTTGCAGAGGATCAGTGTTACCTTTTGTTGCTGACAGGAGACAGGGAATAGGGTGAGACCTCGTTGCCATCATCTGGGCTGGAGCGTTTTGTGCTGAGTGAGTACTGCAGGAAGAAACACACCTTGTGAGAAACCTGGCATGCCTGAGGCCTGGGGCATCACTCCCAACGTGCACTGGTGCCAAGCTAATTCCAACACCCAGTTTTTCCTTTCCCAGGTGCTCCAAAACCATACAAGACCCCTCATCAACACTCAAGTCCAAAAGCCTGATTTGGCCACTCACCACACTGTCCAAAAAGCCTGGCTCCACCCAGCTTTCCTGCCAGCACAGACACAGGAAGCACATTGCTTGCTGCACACTCAGGTTCCCTTTGCAGGCCACCACATTTGTTATCAACAGCTTATCTCAGCCAAGCCCCAACACCAAGGCACTGCACGAGCAGCCTGGCAGAGCCCTGTGCCCTGTTCCTGTGACACACACACAACCTCCACTGATGTTAATGCAAGCAACCAACTTACAGTGAAGAGAGATTTCTTCTCTGGGGTGGATGGCTGCAGCCTCCTGTCCTCTGTCTGGGGGTCCTGCACCTTCTCAATCCCTGCTCCCAAGAGTTCATTCTTCAGCAAGGCAGAGTAGGCAAGGCCATCTGTAAACCCAAACAGGCACTGAGCAGACAGCTTGGAGCAGCAACAGCAGGGAGTGTCAGGATCATGTGTGCCTGACCTGGAGAAAAGAATGCTCCAGGGAGACCTCAGAGCCCCTTGCAAAGCCTAAAGGGGCTCCAGGAGAGCTGGAGAGGGACTGGGGACAAGAGTCTGGAAGGACAGGACACAGGGAATGGCTTCCCAGTGCCAGAGGGCAGGGCTGGATGGGAGATTGGGAACTGGGAATTGTTCCCTGGGAGGGTGGGCAGGCCCTGGCACAGGGTGCCCAGAGCAGCTGTGGCTGCCCCTGGATCCCTGGCAGTGCCCAAGGCCAGGTTGGACATTGGGGCTTGGAGTGAGCTGGGATAGTGGAAGGTGTCCCTGCCCATGGCATGGGGTGGAAGGAGATGGGTTTTAAGGTCCTTTCCAACCCAAACCAGTCTGGGATTCTGTAACTTGTACAATCACAGAGTCTCTTAATAAACCTGGGGCCCCCATTTAGAATCGAGATTAGTGTCAAGTTTTCCCTCCTCCCACTCCATCAGGAAAGTGCTTCCATGACACAATAAATCGAGGGATAGAGACAGCCTTTTGCATCCAGATGCTCATCAGAAGCAGTGACCTGGTACTCACTCATGATGTGGGTTTTTTCCAAAACACCAGCACGAGTTTTGGAATAAGCATGAAAATGCCAGCGCAGCCTGAATTTCCCCAAGAGCAATAAGAGCTCTGGGCAGTTAGAGTGTAGCAGTAGAAGGGTGCTCTCACCTTTGCCACTGTCTGATGTGGCATCCTTTGCTTTTCTGTTTTGGCTTGGTGATTTTTCATTTTCCTGAAATGGAGAAACATGCCATCACCACACAGAACCCTCAGGGTACATGGTGAAATAGCAAACACAGGGAGCATAGGGTTTGAGGACATGCACTCAGAGGAACTCTTCTGGGGCAGCAGAAGCCCAGGGTGCGGAAGATAAGCAGAGCAGTCATGCCAGCCAAAACAAAAAGTACCATTTCCTCAGTTCCAAGGCGAAGCTGTAGGAGAAGGGAGCAAAACTTACATTTATTCTGTGGAAGTTGATGCTCCAGTTGGCCCCAGCTCTTGAGGGAATGAATCTGTCACCATGCTTACTAGGAGAAGACATTGGAGAATTGGAAGGCGTCAAGGTTCTTCTCATCTCTGCTACCTGAATTAAAGAATAAAAGACACTGAACTTACTCTTACTCTTGTCAAGCCCTAGGGTTGGTTGGTTTGTTAGCCCTCAATTTTTTGCTACATGTGTAGTTGCTGAGATTATGTATTAAAAAGGTATTACTGAACTCTATAAAAATGTCTTTGCTCGTTTTTGCAACCTGAACTGAGGTTATATATTCAAAAGCTCTTTTAAAATCAAGCTATTTGTGTATTCATAGAACAGCTCAGGAACTCCCACCTGCTCACAACCCAACAAAAGACTGTGGTTTGCTTTGAAGAGGTCCTAGGTCTTTCAAAAGCTCAAGAAAAAGAGTCACAAGTGAGACAGACAACAACATAACAGTGAACCCATCTGTACTCACACAAGGCATTGTATTCTCATTCTGTATGTTGATTTGGCGTAGGAGACGTCTCTCGTAGTCCTGATCCATGGTAGGAAGCTGCTGGAGATCAGCAGGCTCAGGAATTTATGTCTGCGAAGTCCAAGCAGTAACTAGTGTGCTGAAACAGACAGGAGGAGAAAAACAACAAAATGTTACACCCCTCCATGCTGAAACAGCCTCTTGAGAGTCTCTTAAGCCTATTCTTTAGACTTGGCACCACTTTTCCTATCCAGAGCATTGGTACCAAACTTGTGTAACCCTGAAGAATGCAGGCAGCCAGTATTTTGTCTGACAGGACCTCAGCAGGTCCCCACACCTGGAGCAGGGACTGCCCCTGGGCCCTGTAGCAGCAGAGTTTGGCAATCCTTCAGGATAGAGACATGAAAAATCCAGGCACCTGCAGCCTGTCCTGTCCAGGCACTGGCACCAGTTGCACAGAGAGGTGTGGCTACCCCATCCATGAAAGTGTTTAAGGCCAGGTTGGACCAGGCTTGGAGCAACCTGGAGTAGTGAAACCCATAGCAGGAAGTAGAACGAGATGGACTTTAAGGTCATTTCCAACCCAAACCATTGTGGGATTCTGTGATCCCACCACAGCCTGTCCCACTGCTCAGGTCAGGGCCACAGGAGCAGTGCTGAAGGTAGGATGCTTTTAGCCATGTCAGAAGTACTGCAGACTTTTAACACTACAGGAACACGCTAGGGGATCTAGTAGTCCCAGTGAACATTTCACGTCTGATGCCTGCACTATCCCAAATACTCCTCCTGGCTGGCACAAAGCTTGCTCACTCATACAGCTATACAGTCTATAAGCAACGTGAACATCACTTAAGCACCTATTTTAAGCATATATTTTAGGACAGAGCTGCTTCATAGCTGAGATTTGCCTGGTAAATTAACATGTGCATCAATAAAAAATAAATGAGCTGACAGTTGTGTGAGGATACACAGTCACAGCCCCTGCCAAGCCCCAAGGGCAGAGAGCAGCACCCCCAGGGTCCAACCTCCCCTTCTCACATACCTTGTGCGCCTCATCCACAGCTGACGTGGGCACAAAAACGCCAGCGCCAGAGGAGACATCAAGTTGGTCTTTCAACCCAAGATAAACATGTCCAAAGGCAAAGGTGGAATTAACACATAAGCAAATCCCCACAACACACAGGCATCTGGAGGCTGTGCGGAACATGAAGGGATCTTCATTCCGGTTATTGCATAAACATTTATGGCACCTGGCTGGAGTCCCAGCTGCACAAATGGAGTCGCCTCAAGATACAAACTTGTAAAATCCAGGAGGCAACTGCACACAATGGCTGTGCTGGGAGGAGGCTGCCCAGGGAGCAGCTGCACAGTGCCTTGCTCAGGGACAGCCCTGCACTGCCTCCCACTCCCTGCTGGGAAGAGGCTACCTCCAGAAAGCACAGACCTGCCCAGGGTTTAATGGTTAAAAACTGGGGGCAAGTTACCAAGCTATGAGGGGTCCAGCAGCACACGCTGCAATTCACTAAGATGTGATGAAGTTTTACAATATTCTGCAAAATAAGCTTGAAAACAAGGCAAAGCACTGCAGAGCTGATGGCCTTTCACCTCCAAAGTTACAGGAAATGGGGTGATATCAAGGTGGTGACCAGTCATCACTGGGGTTCTACAGGGCTCCATTTTAGGGCCAGTTCTCTCAAATGTCTTTGTAAGTCACTTAGGAGCAGGACTGGAAGGTCCTGAGTGGGTTTGCTGAGGTTACTCACTTGGGAGGAACTGCTGACACCCTCAGGGACAGAGAGGCCCTGACCAATGTGAGGACTGGGAAATCCCCCACCATGTTATGTTGAACAAGGCAAGTGCTGGATCCTGCCCTGGGATGGGGCAGCCCTGGATGCAGGGACAGACTGGGAGCGAGAGGCTGGAGAGCAGCACCGTGGGCAGGGACCTGGGGGTCCTGGTCAGTGGCAAGTTGGAGCTGAGCCACCAGTGTGTCCTGGCAGCCCAAAGGGGCACCGTGTCCTGGGGGGCACCAGGCCAGGGAGGGATTGTCCTGCTCTGCTCTGCACTGGGGCAGCCTCACCTCCAGTGCTGGGAGCACTTTGGGCACCACAAGATCAGAAGGATCCAAAGCTGAGAGTGTCCAGAGGAGGGACATGGAGCTGGGGAAGGGTCTGAGGAGCAGCTCAGGGCACTTGGCTCATTCAGCTGGGGCACAGGAGACTGAGGGGAGGCTCCTCGGGGGCTGCAGCTCCTCCCGAGGGGAGGCAGAGGGGCAGGGGCTGAGCTCTGCTCTGGGACAGGGCCAGGAGCCCAGGGAACGGCTGGGGCTGGGTCAGGCCTTGGCATGGAGCTCAGGGAAAGGTTCTTCCCCCCGAGGCTGCTGGGCACTGCCCAGGCTCCCCAGGGAATGGTCCCAGCCCCGAGGCTGCCAGAGCTCCAGGAGCGTTTGGGCAGCGCTGCCAGGGATGCCCAGGGTGGGACTGTTGGGGTGTCTGTGCAGGGCCAGGGGCTGGACTCATGATCCTTGTGGGTCCCCTCCAGTTCAGAAAATCCTGTGGTTCTTTGAGCTACACCATTTTTCAGTGCTGAAACTTGGACTTCTTACAAATGCTGAAATGCTTTTCTTACTTGCCATTAAGCATGCCAACACTTTTACAGGAGCATCCCTGAAATAGATAGTGCCAAGCTGGTTCTGATCACACCTGCTTACCTCTACCACCTCCTCCCCCAAGCTCTTCTCTTTCTTAATTTAACACATTTCTCCCATATGTTCCTTCAGCAGCAAAACTGGAGAAAGCTCCCAAATTTAACAGTTCGACTTCCACCAAATGAAGCAAAGAGTCAGAGACGACATTACTGGAGTGAAAAGTTAGAAAAGTCTGTGATGCTATTAATAAAGGAGGTTTAGAAAATAAAAATTAGTGCGTGCCATATCAAACACTCTCCTTCGTTTTGAAGTTTATTTACCACCGCCTTTACAGACCAACAAGCTACCAAATGTGTTTCTCAAACCAAAGAGCTCAACAAAATGCCCCCTCCCCCCTTTTCTTTTTTTGGGTTGTTGTTTTAACACCATGAGTAAGAGAACTGAGCCTGCAGAACCCACACAAGGAGCATGATCAGCCAGGGAACACCACACAAATGAAGTGTCCTCCCAAAATGGCTCAGCACAGTATTTGTGAGAGATCCAGATCCAGTTACACAGCAAAGAGACATTTTAAATTCTATATCTGAAACACATTCGACTATCAGGCTTTTGAGTTCTCATCTGCCCAAATTTCACGTACAATTTCCACTCAGAAACACAGCACAGATTGTCCAACAGAGAGACTGCAGTGGTAGAACACAGCAGTGCATGTTCAGCACCTGAATAGTGACATGTTTTTACCCTAAAACCTGTGCCACTAACACAGGCCCAGGGAGCAAGCAGCACCTCCGGTTTGGGGTAAGTTCTTGCTGTCTCTAAATTTGTCTGTGGGAAGTGAGTGGATTTTCTACTTCCCCCAAAGCAATTAAAAAAGGCTTTGCCAGAAGGACCTGGGGGTGCTGCTGACAGCAGCTGAACATGAACTGGCGTGTGCCCAGGTGGGCAACAAGGCCAATGGTATGTGGTTTGTATCAGCCACAGTGTGGCCAGCAGGACCAGGGCAGTGACTGTTGCCCTGTGCTGGGCACTGCTGAGGTCCCATCTGGAATCCTGGGGACAGTTCTGAGCCTCTCACAAGGTGGCAGGAGCATGTCTGGAGAAGGGAATGGAGCTGGGGAAGGGGCTGGAGCACCAGGAGCAGCTGAGGGGAAGCTCAGCCTGGAGAAAAAGAGGTTTGGGGAGACCTTTTCAGTCTCCATGATTCCCTGACAGAAGAGTGCAGCCAGGTGGGGGTGAAGCTCTGCTCCCTTGGGACAAGAGACAGGACAAGAAGAAACAGCCTCAAGTTCTGCTAGGGGTGGTTTAGATGGGACATCAGGAGGAATTTCTTCATGGAAAGCATGATGCAGCACTGGTACAGGCTGCCCAGGGTGGTGGTAGAATCCCCATCCCTGCAGGGATTTAACAGCCAGATGTGGCACTTGGGACTTGGGTTAGCAGCGACCTTGGCAGTGCTGGGGGAATGGTCTGACTTGATGTTAGAGGGCTTTTCCAAACTGAATGATTTTGTGATTCTATGATATGAGGGCTTCAAGTTCCCTTTAAGTTGAAGAAATAAAAGATATTGAGGAGCTACAAGTGTTACGTATTCTTCGGACGCTATTTTGTCATTAATTATGCAGTTTATGCTTGGAGAAGAAAGGTGGAATTTGGTGAAAGGGTTTGGATTCCTTGAGAAGAATTTGTATTCTGACTTTGTTCTTCATGCACCTTCTGTCCTCTCTCTGAATTAGCTGGATTGTCTCACAGCTTATTACCTTCAAACAATACTTACAGGCAGAGTTATGGGGCTGAACAAGTGCCTTTTGTTCTTTTTCTTGACCCAACCTTCATGTATTCAAATACAAAAGTGTTTTGTATTTCTCCCTATGGATGTGTTTTTAATAAGCCAACATGCAGAATGCCAGGCCTGGCAGGGAAACGAGGGCAGTAATTTTGCAAAATGATTTCTGTGGTTTGAGGCAGGCTGTACCTGTTTGGATTCCCCAGCACACATTGAAGGGGGGTAGGAGATGCAGGTTGGTTCTCTCAATTCAGACATGCTCTGCTCAAGCAGTTCAAGAGCTGGATGATTCCTGAGCCTTTTTTATTCCAGAAATTGTTCATGTACCTTCTCTTCTGGAAGGTATTTGGGTGGGTAAGCATTAAATGAGAGGTGCTAACAAAAGTGAGAGACTCAGAATACTAAAGGCAGGATGTAAATGTAAATGTAAATGTAAAGCTGAATATATTTCCTAGTTTACACAAGGCCAAAGGGGGGTAAAAGATGACTTGGTAATTTAAATACCAATAATGTTGGTGCTTTACTTTGAAGCATTTCAAATCTGAAAAAGGTTGCCTGGAGATTTTCTGACTAATAAGCTCTAAACAGACCCCAACAAGAGCCTACCCAAACCCAGAGATGCTTCCTGCTCTTTGGGCCTGTATTTATTGGCACAAGCTTTAAGGTAAAAATATGTCACTATTCAGGTGTTGAATATTCCCAAGCTCTCTGGAATAGCCCCATCATTTGCCAAGGGGAAGAGCATACAAGTACTTAGTCCTCCAAGTCATGACCAGCAGGGTTTGAAATCAAACCTTTATGTCCTGCTTCCCCAAATCCCAAGTTTTCATCTCCTTTTGATTTGACTAAACCAAATCACAACACTTATAAAGCCCTCAGCTGGCAGCAGAAGTGGCAGCTCCTCTATCCCTGGCAGCTGCAGTGCCCTGCCCCTCCTGGTGTCAGCTCCAGGTACTGACCATGCCACACAAAAACCTAACTCAGCCCCAAAGGGCTGATGTTTTTGGCAGGTTTAATAAACATCACCTCCTCCTCAACCTGGAGTACTGCAAGAGTATTACCAGTTATAGATTCTTTTCCATGCTCATGAACAAGCTGTAAGTGGAAAGAGGAAAACAAAACCAACAAAAATGCTAAGCCATAGCTTTTAGCTGTGTAATAGTCAAGACTATTAGGAATGCATTCAGAATGCCAAGGCTTCACACAGCAGTCATTGGGAACAAGCAAGATACTCTGTGCTTGGCCAAGCTCAAGCAGAACTTGCCCACATTTAACCCAGAAGAACATTACACCAACCAAGCAAGCGTTTTCAGGAACTGGCCTCCTTTCAAACCAGCAATAGCACAAAAAGTTAGAGTTGTGTGTTTTACCAGTATTTACCTCTTTAAAACTACAAGGATATAATTTGTTACCCAGCAATTTACTAAGGTATAGTGTGAGAAGCATTTATAAAATCAGCTGTTTACCCCTATGCAATGGGAGCAGTTAAAGCTTTATTTCAAATCAAACTATAACTTTTGCTACCTTGCCCTCATCAGAGAAGCATGTTCACAGCTTTGTACAACAGAGATCACACTAATGACAAGAAAAAAATTACTCCAGTGTTATGGTGTCAGATGGGATCTTCACCATCAGTCCTCATACTCCTGAAGATTCAATACTCCACCAAAATCCAAGATGCTGGATTATGGCAAGAGTCATCACACTGCAGCAGTGTACTTCAGGAGGTAAGATATAGGTGACTGCTCTTCACTGAAGGTCCTGCACAGTTCCAAAATTTTTGCCTTTCCAAAGCACCTCGCCGAGTACCTCCTGCCCAGGGCACTCAGAAACATCTTTATGCACTCACTGCCATCAGTCTTACAATGCCCCTGTTCCAAAAGTGCCAACTGTTAGTGGCCAACAATATACACAAACTGAACTCCAGTTTCATTTGAAGGCAGAGTGGCTCAAAGGTAGAGCCAAAACACTAATTGCATATTCTGCCTGCACTCAGCCACTCAGTCTGGAACAGGAGTACAGAAGCTGGAGATACAAGCGAAATGCACAGCGATCCGTGCCTCCCCTCACCTCCCATGGCAGAAAACGTCTCTCCTTCCTCACAGGCAGAAAATATCCCCCTTTCCTCACTGGCACGAGCCCAACCTGCAATCCAGATTGGAGGTGACGAACGTTTGACCTCCTGTACCCCCACTCGCACTCACAGACAAGCTCCAAGAGTTCCCACAGCCCTCCGTGACAGTTTCAGAAGCTCAGGTAAAGCTTCATGTCCACTATACCAGAGATGCACAAACCTACCACGATGACAGAGGAACTCTGACCAGCAAACCACAAAAATGTAGGGCACTCTGATGACCAAGGCTGCAGGAAGCCTGCGCGAGCCAAGGACATAATGCTCATGAAACAGAGCTCTGTTTGTGGCCTGGACTATCACGAGCCAGAGGAAACCCAGGGTTGTAAGTCCTTCAGGAAACAGCAAAATCTCTGCCTTTAGAAGGGCCTTTACCAAAGATAAACACTGCCACCACTAATCACAGAATCCCAGAATGGTTTGGGCTTGAATGGACTTTAAAACTCATCTATTTCCACCCCCTGCCATGGGCAGGAACACCTTTCACTATCCCAGGCTGCTCCAAGCCCTGTCCAACCTGGCCCTGGGATCCAGGGGCAGCCACAGCTGCTCTGGGAAACCTGTGCCAAGGCCTCCCCACCCTCCCTGGGAGGAATTCCTTCCTAATGTCTAATTAATCTTCATTACAGGCCCAAAAGGTTTTCACCAGGATTTTTGTATACAAAACAGTTGCTCTTAAATGCAAGTGCTCCTCAGAGGGGACACTCCAGAAATCCCACCAGGAACATCACTCTTGCTGCCTGATGATGCTCAGGTATCACCATCACTTTCAGCATAGATGTTTTTCCTAAATCCCTTTTTCCTCCATAACTAAAGGGGAAAAGGGGAAGATGACAATCAAGCCTGTACTCCAAAGACCAGGCTATTTTCAACCGAAAGTCAAATACAAGTGATGAGCAACTAAAGAGATCAGAGCCAGCAACCACCCCATTGATATTCCCACACATCAGCCAGGCCCCTTGCTGAGGGGTTCCAAATTCACCTCAGCCAGTTTGTAAGAAGTCAGGAGAATTGTAGGGTTGTTATTTTACCTTCATAGATGACGTTTTCATTCAATACACATCCCACTGCAGTGTACCATTGTCTCCTGGCAGTGCAGAGCTTATCCAAGCAGACATGACAACCATGCACTCAGCGGGGGATTTCTCAGAAAATCACCACTATTAAACCCTTTTTTTATTGCTTGCAGGTGGTGATTATTTCACCTTTTCACCATGATGCTCCATGAATAAGAGGGACACACTTGTTCCCCGGGAATACAAAATACAGCATGAAGTCCTCAGTAGTGCAGGAAGCCCTGCACTGGGAAACAAAGCACAACACATGGGGCCACTTTGGTGGTACCTCTTGCCCACGGGCCAAAAGGCCTCTAATTAACAGGAAGTCTCCTTAAAGAGGTTTATCTGTTACAAAAGCAAAACAAACAAGAGGCAGCAGCAGGAACACTCCAGTTTCAGCGATGCAGTAATTGGCCAAGGCACCTGGTGAAGCAGCACCTGCACTCCTGGGCTGTGCTGGCTGCCACCTGGCTCGGGGATGCTCCAAGGGCTGGAGTGAAGAGCAGGTTCAGCTCCAGCAGGCCTTGCTTGAGAAACACCAAGTGCTGAGGCAGTTCTGCTCCCCCAGTTTGCCAATGGAAGAGGTTCCTGCTGGTCGCTGTGTGCTCAGGCAGAACAGGACAGAACCCCATCCCTTCTGCAGGTGCTGGAGACTAATTCCTGCACTGGGGAAGGGGCTGGGTATGATTTCTCCAGGGTATTTATTGGCAAGGAGGGGACATGCACTAACCTTACAGCATTCTGCTTTGAGATTTCACCTCAGTCCAGGATATAACCAGTGCCAAACACACATGCCTCTCACAAGGCAGGGCCCAATCAAACCCCACAGTTCTCTCCACACTGCCTGGCCCCTGGAACTCCCCTCAGACACAGGAGCTGAGCTCTGGGCAGTCACCGGCCTCCACAGAGGGCCAGTTACAGCCACAGCACTTCTGTTCCCACTGTCACCTGGTGACAGTTTTCCCCACACAAACACGTTTTGGACAAGTCACTGGACAGACAGGATAAACAAGGGTTCTGCTTCCAACCAGCATATGACGGCACCTATTTCAGTAATCACCAAGAAGATATTTACTGAATTATTCTGTGTAGAACCACACAATCATTTAGGTTGGAAAAACCCTCTAAGATCAGAGTTCAACTGTTCCCCCAGCACTGTCAAGGCCACCACTAACCATGCCCCAGGTGCCAGATGCACCTGTTTAACCCCTGCAGGGATGGGGATTCCACCACTGCCCTGCATATCCCAGTGTTACACAGAATCACAGGTGGGGCAGGTTGGAAGGACCACAGTGGGTCATCTGGTCCCACCTGCTCAAGCAGGGTCCCAGAACACATGACACAGGATTGTGTCCAGACACTTCTAGAATATCTCCAGTGAGGGAAACTGCACACCTTCCCTGGGCAGCCTGTTCCAGGTGCTCAGTCATTGCACAGGGAAGTTCTTCACCATGTTCAGGTGGAACTTCCTGGGTATCAGCTCCTGGCCCTTCCTCTCGTCCCATTGCTGGGCCCCATGGAGCAGAGCCTGGTCCCTGCTCTGAGCCCTCCCTGCAGACACAGAGACAGGTATGAGGTCCCCTCTCAGCTGTGTCTTCTCTCAAGGCTGAACAGACACAGCTTGCTGAGCCTTTCCTGAACACAGAGATGTTCCAGTCCCTTCAGCATCTCCACAGCCTCCATTGGACCCAGTCCAGGAGTTTCATGTCCCTACTGTCCAGAACTGGACACAGCACTCCAGATTTGCCTCACCAGGGCCAAGTGGAGAGGCAGGATCACCTCCCTCAACCTGCTGGCAATGATCTCCCTAATGCACACCAGGATCTCACTGGTCCCTTGGCCCCCAGGACACACAGCTGGTCAGGAACTGGGTCAGATCCCAGTCTGTTGTCCACTGAGACACTCAGAGCCCTCTGCAGCTGCTCTCCAGCAGGTCAGCCCCCAGCCTGGATCCTCCGCCTCTCCAGGTGGAGGATCCTACACTTGCCCTTGCTCAAGTTCTGACAGTTCTTTCCTGCCCACCTCTCCAGCCTGTCGAGGGCCTTCTGCAGGGCTGCACAGCCCTCGGGGGGATCAGCCACTGCTCCTCCTCTGTGTCAGCAGAGGAGGCACCAACCCCTTCATCCAACCACTAATGGATGAGTTAAACAACACTGGGCACAGGATTGAACCCTGGGGGGGCTAATAAAAAGGAAGTGGGGATAGATAGAGTGAAGTACTTTGATCTTAGGAACACTGGGTCCTTGGAAGGTTTTTGGAAATTTTCACACGTCAGACACTCCAGATTCAAAGAGGACTAACTTAGGAGCAGAAAAAAGGATAAGAAAAGGCTACAGTCTGCATTTTACAACAACTTACAGAACCTTCAAGGCTTGTTGTTTGTTTCTGTTTAGTAGTTTCTATGCTCTGAGCACATCTTTTACATGGCTACTGACTTTAATAACATCCAGTTCCCCTTCAAAAACTCCACAGAAGAGTGTTGTGCAAGTATCTTGTACTTCCAAGTGGGTACAGACAGCTAAAAGCAGCAGCTCTATAGATATATGCTCTGGTAAGGCTTCCAGTAAAGGAGAAATAGTGCACTATAAGCAAAGATTAAAAATTCACCAGCAGCCCTGTTCTCAGAGCTTTACTGGAAAGTCAGGCATCCAAAACTCTGCTTTGTCATAACACTTAAGGTACTGAAGGTGCAATGGTGGCCCTGGACAAACTACAAAGCAAAACTATAGAATTTAGGAAACACAACAGCCTCAGTCGACAGCCCCAGAAAACTCTGCCTCTGTATTAATTATAATAATCAAAATACCAAAATCAGACTAATGCAAGATCACAGAACCCCAGAATGGTTTGGGCTTGAAGGCACATTAAAGCTCATCCAGTGCCACCCCCTGCCATGGCAGGGACACCTCCCACTGTCCCAGGCTGCTCCCAGCCCCAATGTCCAGCCTGGCCTTGGGCACTGCCAGGGATCCAGGGGCAGCCACAGCTGCTCTGGGCACCCTGTGCCAGGGCCTCCCCACCCTCCCAGGAAGGAACAATTCCTTCCCAATATCCCATCTAACCTTGACTTCTGTAAGTGTGAAGCCATTCCCTCTTCTCCTGCCCTCCAGGCTCTTGTACATCGTCTCTCCATCTTTTTTGTCAGCTCCTTCAGGTTCTAGGAGGCTACAATGAGGTTCTGTTGCTCACAGCAGAACTGCTCTCTGAAGGACCTTCAGCACAACATACTGAGGTGGTATCATTAAACACACTCAGGAAGAATCAGCACCTCACAAGAAAACGGGCACAAAGCCTTCAAGAGAGCTACAAATCAAGAGAAAACAATTCTCCATGCCAAGAATCCAACAACACCTTCCCGAGGTGACTCCAATGTGACCTGACCTCCTTGCCCCAGCAGAACCTTCTCACCACCTAGAGAGCCTTCAGCTCCGGCTGATCCTGCAGACAAATCCCACGTGCAAAATGTTAACAACAGGTTAAAGACACCCTGATCAAACACACAGAGATAACGAGCTCCCTCAGACCCCAGAGTGCTCGGGTGGGTGGGTGCACATCCACCGGTGCTGCACGTAAACAAGAGACTTCTAGCCCAAGTTTCTGCTGCTGCGTGGCAGGTCTCTTTAGGAATAGGATACACACCACTAAAATCTCTTGTACCGTTTGTGCCACTATCAACTTGATCAAGAACCGATCCAGACTCTGGCTCTTTGTATCTTTCCCCAGCGGGCCAGAGCCACACGGACCGAGCGAAGCTTCCAGCCGCTTTGCACAGCCCCGGGCCCGGGTGCAGGTGCAGGATGCCCGTTACCAAACACACCAAACGGTGAGCGTTGGAGCTCACCGGCCCTGCCGTGACGGGGCACAGCCCGCCTGGGCCCATCCTGCCAAGGCAGACAAGGCACCGTAACGGGCGGGGACGGAAAGGCGGGGCTGCTCGGTGACCGGCTGCGGAGGAAGAGAGGGAGGGAGAAAGGGAGTAAAGGAGGCAAGGCACCCCCAGCCCCGCCCGGCCCGGCCCAGCCCAGCCCGGCCCCTCTGCGCAGGC